>JARQOD010004663.1:0-53212 GCA_033576555.1 Oophaga sylvatica
TTGTAAATGGGGGACTCAGACACTGGGGGGCGCATTTATGGGGCCCATTAACCTGGGCATTTAAAGGGGGCCATTATATAGGGTTTTATTTTGGGCCCATCAACCTGGAGCAAAATCCAGGGGGCCATCATATCGGGGAAAATGTAAAGGGGGACTCAGCACGGAGCAGCATTTACGGGGCCTTAACACTGGAGCATTATAAATGGGCCCATTAAAATTTGGAGCATTATATTGGCCCATATAACTGGAGCATCTCCAGGGGGGCCCCATCATATTGGAGCATTGAAAATGGGGGACATCAACACTGGGCGCACACGGGGCCCATTATACACGGGAGCATCACCTTTGGGGGTCCATCATATATGGAGCTTCAAAAGGGGGGACATGACACTGGGCATTTTTTCGGGCCCTTATACACGGGAGCAATCCATGGGGCCCATCATACACTAGAGATCATTTGGGTTCATTTTTTAGGGGCATCATTGGGTATAAGCATCAATGGGCACAATGGGCCTATTCGTAGGAGTTTTATATGGAGCCA
Source organism: Oophaga sylvatica (assembly GCA_033576555.1). Classification (NCBI taxonomy): domain Eukaryota; kingdom Metazoa; phylum Chordata; class Amphibia; order Anura; family Dendrobatidae; genus Oophaga; species Oophaga sylvatica. The sequence continues at coordinate 542 of JARQOD010004663.1, forward strand.
TTCTGTATAACAAATAGGGGCCCATCATATACGTATGGACTTTTTTGCAGTATTATATGTTGGAGCAATAGGGGGGCTATTATCTCTATGGGGACCGCCCTATACGAGGCACATTATAGGGGGACCACATATCTGAGCTTATTGGAGCTCTCATATACTGTTGGAACATTATAGGGGCCCAATTTTCTGTAGGGAGCAATATAGGGGGCTCAAAATTCTGTGGGGCGACACTGGGGGCCATAAACTGTATGGGGAATATACTGTCCGTTTTTGAGCTTTTTGAGAATTTAAATGATTTTTCAGCATGTAATGTAAGAATAAAGTATTTTCTTGTACTATACCTATATTTCTGTCCCGTTTGGGAGCAATAATTGTGGTTGTGTTAAAGGACACACTGACACCTTTCGCCGGGGGTACACAAAAACTGGGCCAGCCCAAAACCCCCCACAATTTTACCAAATAACCCCCGTTTTCAATGCGTAACTATTTTAAAAAGTTAATTAAGGTTGTAAAGCTAAGTAAACAATTTGATGTCTTTGGGCATTGAAATGGGAAAAGTAGGTGTTTTTTACTGTCCTCCACCCTCCACTCCTGCCGACTTGCTCCCCATTGACTTCTTTGATTTCGGTTTCGGGGGACCTCGATTTTTTGCCGCTATCGGCCATTTCTTTCGCCCTATTTTTGAGAAAGTCATCCTATTTCACATTTTCCAAAGGGGGGGGCAATGCCGGGGGAGCATTTTTGGATGTGCTATGTGTCCCACAGGTGTGTCAAGCAATTAGATCCGCGGAGTCCTTGTGGCACAGCATGGCCTGGAGTCCAAGGAAGAAAAAAAGTAATTTTTCAACCTGTTGAAGTTATTTTGCCCAAAAGAGCTTGTTGGGGAAAACCCGGTAGGGGCTTTTTTTTTAAAATGGACTGGGGAAGGATTGGGGTCCGGTCCTTTTCTCCCCCCCAGATTTTATAAGGGCCTAGGGCCCACAGAGGGGAGTAAGGGAAAAAAAAAAACCCCGCAGGAAAGTTTTGGGTGTGTCTTTGGTCTGGCAAGCACAAGCTTGGTCTGCAAGCATCCCTATGTGAGGAAATACGGGGCCAAGAGAGCCAAAAGGCGGCACCCCCCTACTCACGGCAGTGCAGTCACTACGGCAACCTTTTCCCCCACTGTCTTTTTTTTTTCCCGCTGCCAGGATACTGCGTGCTTTGCACTGTGTGATTTTTTTGGACTTTAAACACATTTTTTTTTGAACTTTTTGGGGTCTCTGCCTCACCACTGCACAGCGTGACACTGCTGCATTTTAAACCCCTTTTTTGCAGCAAACGCACCTTTTCCTATTTACTTTCCCCTTTTACTAAAAAACAGAAAACAATTTTTTGTATTTTTCCCCCTTTTAATTTTTATCTTTTCTTTCACCATGCCTTTGGGGTAAAAAGGTTTAAAAATCCCAAAAACATACATATATAATGTTTGCCCTTTTAAGTATAAATTTGATTTGGGGGTTTTTCCCCTTATTTTTTTAAAAAACAAAACTAATGGAAAGGAGAGTTATACGGTAAAAAAGCCCTCCCCATACAGAAGTAATACATTTTGATTTTCCTGCTTGAATTGTGCATTTTTTTCCCCCGTCCTTAAAAAACATGTTTGCTTAATTTTAATCTATGGTTATATTTCCTAATTTTGATTAAAAAAAGATTTTCAATGGATTCTTCTTGGGAAATTTAAACCTTTTTAAATTTTTTTCCTAAAGGGGTTTTAATTCCACGTGTTTCAATGTCTCTTTAAGTCCTTTTGCATTTGAACAGAATTCTGTGTGGGTTTAAAAGGGCCCCCAAAATAAAGAGAGAAAATTAATTGAAAACAACCATCTGATCTTTCATGATTTTTTTCACAGGTGACAGAAAAAAAAAAAGTTTTCAAATGACAAAGATTTTTCTAAACCCCTTTCTTGCATGGTCTGCCCCTCCTGGATTCTTTCACACCCACATTTCTGAATCGAACCTTTCTGCAATGTCGGTCCAACACACATCTCAAAAAAAAATACTAATTTTAATTTGTGACCCCTGACTGACAATTTAAAACCTAAGGCCGCGTCCACTAAGGCCGGGGGGGCACACTGGCGACAAAATCGAGACTGCAATGCGTGAAATATCCATTTAGTCGGGGCCAAAATTTAACTTGGCAGCCCCACCACAGATTTTTTTTGGGGTTTTATACGTCCCGGGCAATCGCAGCATGCGCGATTGTCACCGATTTTGGGGGCGACAATCGCCAAAGCAAGTTAGGTGCATAAAAATTGATTACAAACGGAACACAGTTTACTTGCATAAATGCACCCGGTCCTTTAAAAAAAGCCGCAAAAACCCGGCTTTAAAATGAAAAATCACATTGACAGCTTTAATAAAAATGGACAAAAACATTTAAAAACACATAGAATTTTAAAATATACGTCTTGAACATATAATATACATAATTTAATTCATGCCTTCTACTATGTAATCCCCTAATTCAATTTCCGGCTTTTGTGAATTACGACCGACTGAAAAGCACAATTTACATCAGTTAACCCTGTCATTTCATGGTTTTTTATAATGGGTTTTTAAACAATACATGAGTGTATGTTGCAAAATTTCAACAGTAGGGGTAAAACCCCTTACTGCCATCGGACGTAATTTCCCCATGGTTGGGCCCCTATGAGGGGGAGGGATAGTACGTCATAGGCGATCAGCTGCGCTCCTGAGGGGGGCGCAGCTAATCGCCGCCGGGGGCACTGATTATCACACTGAACCCCCTGACTGGGTCGGAGCTCACGGACCGCTCCCGGCACTTTTCCCCCCTTTCACACCGCATCAAACATGATCCGGTGTACTGGGGGGACAGGGGGGAAACGCGAGGGTGGGGGCTCCCGCGCGCCCCCCGGACCCTCGAGCACGCGAAGTGATCCGCGTTCTGAGGGGTCCCCCTCCCCGGACCCCATCCAAATGGCCCGGGTCCCCGGGGAGGGGGCTACCTCGTGCCCGCCGAAGGGAGGGACTGAGAAGCCTGCATCTATGCCCGGGGATCCTGGTTACAGAGTGCTGTCACACTGTCCCCCAGCGATCTGATAAAATTCTGAGTGTCCCACCCTGGACAAAATAAAAAAGTTAAAAAAATAAAAATAAACATGTGTAAAAAAAAAATCCAAAATAAAAAAAAAAAAAAAAAAATATTCCCCAATAAATTCACTTCTTCCTGTAAATAAAAAAACCAAAACAATAAAAGTACACATATTTGGTATCGCCGCGTCCGTAACGACCCCCCCTATAAAATTGTCCCACTAGTTAACCCCTTTAGTGAACCCCTTAAAAAAAAAAAAAAAAAAACGAAGCAAAAAATCAATGCTTTATCATCATACCGCCGAACAAAAAGTGGAATAACACGCGATAAAAAAGACCGATATAAAAATACATGGAACCGCTGAAAACGTCATCTTGTCCCGCAAAAAACGAGCCATCATAAAGCATCATCAGCGAAAAAATAAAAAAGTTATAGCTCGCAGAATAAAGCGATGCAAAAATAATTATTTTTTATATAAAATTGTTTTTATTCTATAAAAGCGCCAAAACATGAAAAAAATTATATAGATGAGGTATCGCCATAATCGTACTGACCCGAAGAATAAAACTGCTTTATCAATTTTACCACACGCGGAACGGTATGAACGCCTCCCCCAAAAGAAATTCATGAATTGCTGATTTTTGTTCATTCTAACCTCCCAAAAATCGAAATAAAAAGCGATCAAAAAACGTCACGTGCTCAAAAATGGTACCAATAAAAATGTCAACTCGTCCCGCAAAAAATAAGACCTCACATGACTCTGTGGGCCAAAATTTGCAAAAATTATAGCTCTCAAAATGTGATGATGCAAAAACTATTTTTGCAATAAAAAGCGTCTTTTAGCGTGACAGCTGCCAATCATAAAAACCCGCTATAAATAGTAAATCAAACCCCCCTTTATCACCCCCTTAGTAAGGGAAAAATAATAAAATTAAAAAAAGTATTTATTTCCATTTTCCCATTAGGGTTAGGGTTAGGGTTGCGGCTAAAGTTAGGGTTAGGGTTGGCGCTAAAGTTAGGATTAGGGTTAGGGTTGGGATTAGGGGTGTGTTAGGGTTAGGTTTGTGGTTAGGGTTGGGACTAGGGTTAGGGGTGTGTTGGGGTTAGGGTTGGAGTTAGAATTGGGGGGTTTCAGCTGTTTAGGCACATCAGGGGCTCTCCAAATGTGACATGGCGTCTGATCTCAATTCCAGCTAATTCTGCGTTGAAAAAGTCAAACGGTGCTCCTTCACTTCTCAGCTCTGCCATGCGTCCAAACAGTAGTTTATCCCCACATATGGGGTATCAGCATACTCTGGACCCAAAGAGTTATTGTGCAATTTGTCCTATTTCTTCTGCTACCCTTGGGAAAATAAAAAACTGGGGCGAAAATATCATTTTTGTACAAAAAAAAATATTTTTTTGTTTTTACGGCTGTACATTATAAACTTCTGTGAAGCACTTGGGGCTTCATAGCGCTCACCACACATCTAGATAAGTTCCTTGTGGGGTCTATTTTCCAAAATGGGGTCACTTGTTGGGGATTTCCACTGTTTAGGCGCATCAGGGGCTCTCCAAATCGACATGCGCCCCCTGACCAATTCCATCAAAGTCTGCAATCCAAAAGTCACTACTTCCCTTCCGAGCCCCAACTGGTACCCATACAGTAGTTTTCTCCCACATTGGTATCAGCTACTCAGGACCAAATTGGCACAATTTGGTCCAATTTCTCCTGTACCCTTGTAAAATAAAATATGGGGCAAAAAAATCATTTTTGCAAAAAAAAAAGGATTTTTTTTTTTTTACGGCTGTGCGTTATAAACTTCTGTGAAGCACTTCGGGGTTCAAAGTGCTCACCACACATCTAGACAAGTTCCTTGTGGGGTCTATTTTCCAAAATGGGGTCACTTGTGGGGTTTCCACTGTTTAGGCGCATCAGGGGCTCTCCAAATGCGACATGACGCCCCCAGACCATTCCATCAAAGTCTGCAATCCAAAACGTCACTACTTCCCTTCCGAGCCCTGACGTGCCCATACAGTAGTTTTCTCCCACATATTGGGTATCAGCGTACTCAGGACAAATTGGACAACAACTTTTGGGGTCCAATTTCTCCTGTTACCCTTGTGAAAATAAAATATTGGGGCAAAAAAAATCATTTTTGTAAAAAAAAAAAAAGATTTTTTATTTTTACGGCTGTACGTTATAAACTTCTGTGAAGCACTTCGGGGTTCAAAGTGCTCACCACACATCTAGATAAGTTCCTTGTGGGGTCTATTTGCCAAAATGGGGTCACTTGTGGGGGGTTCCACTGTATAGGGCATCAGGGCTCTCCAAATGTGACATGACGCCCCCAGACCATTCCATCAAAGTCTGCAATCCAAAACGTCACTACTTCCCTTCCGAGCCCTGACGTGCGCCCATACAGTAGTTTTCTCCCACATATTGGGTATCAGCGTACTCAGGACAAATTGGACAACAACTTTTGGGTTCCAATTTCTTCTGTTACCCTTGTGAAAATAAAATATTGGGGAAAAAAATCATTTTTGTAAAAAAAAAAAAAGATTTTTTATTTTTACGGCTGTACGTTATAAACTTCTGTGAAGCACTTCGGGGTTCAAAGTGCTCACCACACATCTAGATAAGTTCCTTGGGGGTCTATTTGCCAAAATGGGGTCACTTGTGGGGGTTCCACTGTATAGGTGCATCAGGAGCTCTCCAAATGTGACATGACGCCCCAGACCAATTCCATCAAAGTTGAATCCCAACGTCACTACTTCCCTTCCGAGCCTGACTGCGCCCATACAGTAGTTTTCCCCACATATGGGTATCAGCGTACTCAGGACAAATTGGACAACAACTTTTGGTTCCAATTTCTTCTGTTACCCTTGTGAAAATAAATATTGGGGACGAAAAAATCATTTTTGTAAAAAAAAAAGATTTTTTATTTTACGGCTGTACGTTATAAACTTTAGTGAAACACCTGGGGGTTAAAAGTTCTCACCAACATCTAGATAAGTTCCTTGAGGGGTCTAGTTTCCAAAATGGCGTCATTTATGGGGGTTTCCACTGTTTAGGCAGATCAGGAGCTCTCCAAACAACGATCAATGCGTCCAGCCAATTCTGCGTTGAAAAAGTCAGACGGCGCTCCTTCCTTCCAAACTCTGCCATGCACCCAAACAGTGGTTTACCCCCCACATATGGGGTATCAGCGCACTCAGGACAAATTGCACAATAACTTTTGGAGTCTTGTTACCCTTGGAAAATAAAAATTGGGCGTGAAAAGATCATTTTTGTGGAAAAAATATGATTTTTTAAATTTTACGGCTTACGTTATAAACTTGTGTGAAGCACTTGGGGGTTCAAATTGCTCACCAAAGATCTAGAAAAGTTCCTTAGGGGGTCTAGTTTCCAAAATGGGGTCATTTGTGGGGGGTTTCCACTGTTTAGGCACATCAGGGGCTCTCCAAATGCAACATGGCATCCAATCTCAATTCCAGCCAATTTTGGTTGGAAAAAGTCAAATGGTGCTCCTTCCATTCCGAGCTCTGCCGTGCGCCCAAACAGTGGTTCCCACCCACATATGGGGTATCAGCGTACTCAGGACAAATTGGACAACAACTTATGTGGTCCAATTTCTCCTGTTACCCTTGAGAAAATAAAAAATTAGTGACTAAAAGATAATTTTTGTGGGAAAAAAATAGGATTTTTTATTTTCATGCCCGGGCATTATAAACTTGTGTGAAGCACTTTCAAAATGCTCACCAAAGATCTAGATAAGTTCCTTAGGGGGTATAGTTTCCAAAATGGGGTCACTTGTGGGGGTTTCCACTGTTTAGGCTCATCTGGGGCACTGCAAACGGAACATGACCCCCATCAACGTCTGCATTCCAAAACGTTACTACTTCCTTTCCAAGCCCTGCCGTGCACCCAAACTGTTCCCCCCCCCACATATGGGGTATCAGCGTACTCAGGACAAATTGGACATCAACTTTTGGGGTCCAATTTCCTTGGGAAAATTCAAAAATTTGGGACTAAAAAATCATTTTTGTGGAAAATTGTTTTTTTTTTTTTTCACACCCAGGCATTATAAGCTTTTGTGAAACACTTGGGAGTTCAAAGTGCTCACAACAGATCTAGATAAGTACCTTAGGGGGTCTAGTTTCCAAAATGGTGTCACTTGTGGGGGTTTCCACTGTTTAGGCGCATCAGGGGCTCTCCAAACACGACATGGCGTCCAATCTCAATTCCAGCCAATTTTAGTTTGAAAAAGTCAATCGGCGCTCCTTCCCTTACGAGCTCTGCCGTGTGCCCAAACAGTGGTTTTCCCCCACATATTGGGTATTGGCATACTCAGGAGAAATTGCATAACAACCTTATCTGTCCATTTTCTCCTTTTACCCTTGTCAAAATAAAAAAAAAGTTTGTAAAAGATCATTTTTGTGGCTAAAAGTTAAATATTCATTTTTTCCTTCCACGTTGCTTTAGTTCCTGTGAAGCACCTGAAGGGTTAATAATCTTCTTGAATGTGGTTTTGAGTACCTTGAGGGGTGCAGTTTTTAGAATGGTGTCACTTTTGGGTATTTTCTGCCATATAGACCCCTCAAAGTGACTTCAAATGAGAGGTGGTCGCTAAAAAAAATGGCTTTGTAAATTTTGTTGTAAAAATGAGAAATCGCTGGTCAACTTTTAACCCTTATAACTTCCTAACAAAAAAAAATTTTGGTTCCAAAATTGTGCTGATGTAAAGTAGACATGTGGGAAATGTTATTTCTTAACTATTTTATGTGACATATTTCTCTGTTTTAAGGGAATAAAATTCAAAGTTTGAAAATTGCAAAATTTTAAAAATTTTCGCCATGTTTGCGTTTTTTTCAAAAATAAACGCAAGTTATATCGAAGAAATTTTACTTCTAACGTGAAGTACAATATGTCACGAGAAAACAATCTCAGAATCGCGAAGATCCGTTGAAGCGTTCCAGAGTTATAACCTCATAAAGAGACAGTGGTCAGAATTGTAAAAATTGGCCCGGTCATTAACGTGCAAACCACCCTTGGGGGTGAAGGGGTTAAAGGTGTAAATTTGTTGAAAAAAAATGCGTGGGCTCCCGCGCTATTTTCTAAACCAGACAGACAAAGCCAGCGAGTGGGGGCAGATAATAATAGCCGAGGGAGGGTGCATTTATTTTGTGCCCCCCTGGCTACTAACATCTGCCCCCAGCCACCCCAGAAAAGGCAAATCTATAATTAAATTCGCCCTTTCTGGCACTTTGCCCGTCTATTCCAATTGCCCTGTAGCGGTGGCGAATGGGTTAATAATGGGTTAAAGCCACCTTGCTATTGAAAGGTGACTTTAAGCCAGGTTAATAATTGAGAGCTGTCAATTAGACAGCTCTCAATTATTAATCCTATTGAAGGAAAAAAAAAACACACACACTTTAATAAAAAATCATTTTAATGAAATAATCACACATTTTTTGACCATCTTTTATTTAACTAGCAATCCGTGCGAAGCCCTTGATCTCCTGTAATAAAGAAAAAATAATAAAACAACATTATTCTTACCTATCCGGTGCTCTGTCAAGTCCCACGTTGTAATCCTTCACAAAGGTATGCCTTACAGTAGCAGCACAGTAATACTGGCTGCTCAGCTGTAAGCCCCTGAATGAATGAGCTCCTCTCCCGGCCGACAGGAGAGGAAGTGATTAGTGTGGGAAGCTTAATTGATTGCTTCCCACAGTAATCAGTTCACTTCAGGTCAGCCGGGGACACCGCACAGCATCAGTGACGTCAGAGGGAGTCCCGACTGACCTGTAGTGACTTGATTACCATGGGAAGCAATCAATTAAGCTTCCCACAGTAAGCACTTCCTCTTCTGTCACCCTGAAGATAAGCTCATTCATTCGAGGGCTTACAGCTGAGCAGGCAGCATTAGCTGCACTGCTTGACTGTAAGGCAGTTAACCCTTTGTGAAGGATTACAGCGTGGGACCTGACAGAGCGGCGGATAAGTAATAATAATGTTTTATTATTTTTTCTTTATTACAGGAGAGCAAGGGCTTCGCTCGGATTACCAGTTAAATAAAGATGGTAAAAAATGTGTGTTTATTTGATTAAAATTATTTATTATTAATGTGGGTGTTTTTTTTATTTCATACAATAGGATTAATAATTGAGAGTTGTTTTTTTGACAACTCTCAATTATTAACCTGGCTTAAAGTCAACTTTCAATAGCAAGGTGGCTTTAACCCATTATTAACCCATTCGCCACCGCTACAGGGCAATGGGAATAGACGGGCAAAGTGCCAGAAAGGGCGAATCTAATTATAGATTTGCCTTTTCTGGGGTGGCTGGGGGCAGATGTTAGTAGCCAGGGGGGGGGGCAAAAATAAATTCACCCTCCCTCGGCTATTATTATCTGCCCCCACTCGCTGGCTTTGTCTGTCTGGTTTAGAAAATAGCGCGGGAGCCCACGCATTTTTTTCAACGAATTTACACCTTTAATTAACCCCTACATGTGTGAAATTTTGCACACATACACTCATGTCATTGTTAGTGAAAACCATATATCAAACTACATGAAATTACATGGTTAACTGTATGTAAACCATGTGTCATTTCATGTCGGGTCTGTAATTTCACAAAAGCCGGCAATTGAATTAGCGGCTATTACACTATTTAGAACTGCATGAACTATAAATGTATGTATATATATATATGTATTCTATGTGTATATATCTATTCTTTCTTTTGTGATTTTAAAACTATTCATTTGGATCCATTATATGTCGGGTTTGCTAGCCACCGACAAAATCTTGCAAGTCGGATGTCAATTGGATGTTACACGAACGCTCAGATGAGACTAAATCGCATCATTCACGGAAAATCGGATGACAGACGGATGACTGTTCATGACATTTTGCTGCGATAATCGACCGACTAAAACGGTCAGATTTTTTAGTTGGTCTGTATGACTCCAGCCTAAGGAGGAATATGGACGAGTGAGAGGCGTGAAAACCACGCATTACACTCGGACCAATACTTCTCTATGGGGCAGCTCTGATCATGCGTATTTTTCTCGGCCGTATGTTACGGTGCGAGACACCCGCAGCATGCTGTGATTGTCAGCGTATTACGCCCGTTGTACGCCAATGAAAGTCTATGGGTGCGAGAAAACAACGGATTACACACGGACCAGACGTGTGACTTGCGAGAAATACGCAAGACTTCTGCAGCTCACAGGAAATGGTGCAACACATGCATCAGGAAGCTGACACATGCAAATTAGCTCAAAAAGAGCGCCAGACATCCTGGAAGAACGCCTCCACAGAGTCGACCAGGATGTCAACCCTCATCAATGTCGAGATGTTGATTGTGTTGGTGAGGAGAGGCCCGAAATTTGGGACCAACGAGATGCACATTATGCAGACCGCGCAAGGAAAGAGGCGGCATTGAGGTGCATCTGTGGCAGATGTTTCCCCACTTTGGGGACAGCCCACGCGAGGAGCAGCAGCAGCAGCAAGCGAATGAGTAAGTTACCTGATTATTTTTCAAACTTCTTAATGGTCAGAACGTAATAATAGCGATGATTTTCCCAAAAACATAGGGTTTTTTTTTTTGTTTGTTTTTTTGCGCCAAAATGTTATGTTCAACACATCCGACTAGGCCCCATGAGTATGTGAAGTGTATGTAGAAGAATTTGGCATTGTGCAGCTAGCTAAATTATTACTTTATATGTCAGATTGCAGTGGATGATGTCATGAGAAGATGGAGAAGCATCTGTGACCAATACCGTCGGGAAAGGCAGCAGAGGTCAAGGAGCGGGTCTGCAGCACCCACCAAGAGGAAGTACGTGTATTTCGACCGCCTTGGTTTTCTTGCTCCTATTCTGGATCTGAGACCGTAAGTACCTACATCACACCACATAACACCTATGCAGTTTAGGCTCACATCTACAACAGGTTCTAATACCATTTCTTTTCCAAACAGAACTCAGTCCAACCTCACTGAGAGAGACAGGCTCCGACTCAGAGGCCATATTTGACCCGGTTGGGGAGGTGAAGAGGTGGCTGGCCCATCGTCTGACCCTCCCTGCTGCATCCCCCAAGCTTCACAAGCACCAAGACCTGACCAAGCAGCTGCACTGCAACCTGTACGTGACCCACCAGCAGAACCAGCAGGCCCCAGTGTTGAGGATGCAGCAAATAGCAGCAGCCCCACTGTACCTCTGGGGGGCTCCCCCCAGGCTGCTGCAATATCCCGCCGTGGGAGAATACGGCGAGACATAACAGGCTCAGACACACGTAGGCATGTGGACACTGGGGTACTCAATTACCTTTCAAGGGCAGCTGTGGATGAGGGTGAGGAGGCCTATGCCCATAGCCTTACCCGCTACCTTCGTCCTCTACCCCGTGAGATCAGGCTCCGTGTGCGAGGATCAATTCACAACCTAATTGACGCATGCACACCCCCCAATACCCCATATGAGGTGTTTGAATTCCTTGAGAGGTTGCAGCTCTCACCCTGTAACTTTCTGCGCCTTACAACCCAACAAAATGTGCATGCTCAATTAGGATCTGAGGATCCTCAACCCATTCCCCCACAAAACCAAACTTGGCAGCAACAGGGTCAAATGGCAGGCTATAATCCGACTTCCCAATATGGCCACTTGTACAGATCCAGTGTTGGAGGCTGGTCCCAACCTGATTGTGCACAACATGGTCATATTGGGGGGTATGAGTCTCGGGGGTATCATCTTACACAGGAATATAATCTCCCTTATCTGTATGGCAATGTGCCCACACACCAACCTGACCATGGGCAGATGTTAGCTCAGGGCCCAGAAAATCCACCCAAGCAGGGTGATGGTCAAGGTTCTCATCATAGACAACCACCCAGAGATGCTGGGCACCCGCCAACCCCACCACCCACATACCACCAGCTGTGATTTTTTATTTTACTTATATATTATGATTTAAAAAGCTGCTTGTTATTTTTTTATATTTAGTTGACCTCATGTTGTGTCAAAGAAATTTGCACTAATCTAAATGCCTCAAAACAACATATGTTACCAATATGCTGTTCAGTAGGCATAGTCAAAGTTTGTTATTTTCATTATCTCTTATTATTTATACAAAAGTTTGTTATTATTCGAACGTCCATGACAGCACTACAGAGAGAGGGGATCCGCCCCTTAGGAACAGGAAACCTACAGATATAAAAGGGCGGCACCTCTCCCACACATCAGTTGGTTTCCTGTTCCTAAAGGACGGGTTTCCTACAGATGAAGATCTTCAGGAGGACCCAGGCCGGCCGGTCGACCCAGGTAGCGGGGGGGATCTCCTACCTCGGCCGGTGCGAGCCCCTGGAAGCGCCACGGTGGGTTCGGGTAGGATTCCACGGCAGTGTGCGGAGCAGGTGGAGCAGTATCCAGAGGATCTCTGTCTCCCAGCCAGCGCCGGTAGGTAAGTATTCCCCCCCTCTCCCTGGTCCCGATGCCTTCTCCCTGTCCTCTCCTGTGGTCCTGTCATGGTGGGGGCCTCTTGAGGGTGCAGCCGTGATTTTTAAAAAAAAAAAAAAAAAAAAAAAATTTTAAAATTTGAATTTCCCGCCGCGTCACTGCTGTGAGCAGCGCGGCGGGGGTTTTTTGAATTTCCCCGCGCGTCACTGTTATGGATAGCATGGCGGGGGTTTTTTGAATTTCCCGCCGCGCGTCGCTGCTATGGACGGCGCGGCGGGCGGTTTTGAATTTCCCGCCGCGCATCACGGCTATGGACGGCGCGGCGGGGTTTTTGAAAATTCAGTCGTGCGCCGCTGTTGCAGCAGCGCGGCTGGGGTCGGGAGAGATCTCCGCTCGGAGGGGCGATGCAGCAGGGGATTATACTTACCTCGATCGGTATGGTGGGGTCCGTGCGAGCGGGGAAAAAGGGGGCGGAGTCTCCACCACCGGAACCGGAAGTGAGACGCCGGCCGGCGTTTTTGAAAATTTTGGCGGCTGCATCATCGGACGGCGCCTGCTGTGGGGACGGCGGGGAGGTGCGGGGGGGGCCGTGGGGCGGGGAGTAGGAGGGGGTGGACCCCTGCCAGACCTGCTGATCCGGATATCCGGGGGAGGATATAAGGAGCCTAGGAAAGAGGTAAAGCGCTTCTGCCCCATTTTTTTACGATGGACACTGCAGAGGCTCCCTCGGTGCAACAGGAGAGCCAGCAGCAGCAGACAGAGCGCTCCTCTTCAATGGCCAGGAGCACCAGCCGCAGAAGTTCCGCAGCTGGGAAAAAGCCCCCTCCCCGTGATCCGGTACCTACTGCTGTACAATCTGGGTAAGAGATCGTCAGATTTAGAATACCCAGTAATACAGTTTTTTCCCCATTTTGTGTTACTAGGGGAAGAAGTGTTCGGTGAAAAGCAAGCACAGGGAATGTGCCTTTTGCGCTTGCCCTCTGCCTGACGCTTGCCCTAAGAGGTTGTGCCAGCCGTGCATGCAACAGACGGTAGGGCATTTTTAAGGGAAGGGCAGGGGCATGGGATGACATAGTAAACCCCCCCTATGCCCCTTCCCTTTTTAGATAGCGGAGGAGACTCCAGATTTCACCGAAAGCCTGAAGGAGATAATAAGAGCAGAGTTGAAAGCGTCCTCAAGACACGGAGAATTTTCCAGGCGTAGAAATGTACCAGTTTTATCTGATTCAGAGTCACCTGCCGCCCATGATAGGGGTGAAGTTGTGTCAGGACCCTCCTCGCCTTCCTCTTCGGCTTCCTCCTCGTCTTCTATGGAAGACGCTACCCGTTTTTGTTTTCCCTTGGACCAGATGGACAAATTTGTCAAATCAGTTAGGTCCACCATGGGGGTAGAAGAGGCGAAACCAGAGCCCTCAGTACAGGATCTGATGTTTGGTGGTCTAGATCCAAAAAAACGGAGATCCTTTCCACTAAACAGTAGCATCCAAGGCCTTATAGACAGAGAGTGGAAGAAGCCTGAAAAAAGAGGCTCCTTACCCCAAGCGTTTAAACTGAGATATCCCTTTGAAGATCCCCTGACGGGTAAATGGGATAAGGCCCCGAAGCTGGATGCAGCAGTGGCGAAGGCTTCTAAAAAATCCTCCATCCCATTTGATGATATGGGGTCTTTGAAAGATCCACTAGACAGGAAGGCAGACTCCTTCTTGAAAGGCACATGGGAGATGTCGGCAGGTGCCCTGAGGCCGGCAGTTGCAGCCACTTGCGCAGCCAGGTCATTGATGGTCTGGCTAGACCAGTTAGCTTCCCAGTTAATAGATGGAACCTCCAGGGGGACAATTCGGAAGACCTTGCCAATAATTCAGAACGCAGCGGCTTTCCTGGCTGATTCCTCAGCGGACTCAGTAAGAATGGCTGCCAGAGCGGCAGGGCTGTCTAATGCAGCACGAAGGGCATTATGGTTGAAATGTTGGCCGGGCGATATTCAAGCCAGATCTCGCCTCTGCTCCATTCCGTGTGACGGCGAATATCTTTTTGGCCCGGTCCTGGACGAACTTTTAGAAAAGGCAGGGGACGACAAGAAAAAGTTTCCCAGTCTATCAACCCCTTCCTATAAAAGACCTTTCAGCAGAAGGAGGTTCAGCTACCGAAGGTCGTCCAGGGAACGAGCCAAATGGGATGAAAAGAGGCGAAGAGGTACAGGGTTTATGTTTAGAGGTCCACCTAGGGAAACAAAAAAACCCTCGCAATGACTAGCAATGCCGGTAGGAGGCAGATTGAAGGCCTTCTACCCGGCCTGGTCGGAAATCTCAAACAGTAGCTGGATCCTTAACATCATAGCTACAGGGCTGCGGTTAGAATTCTCCTCGGTACCTTGGGATAACTTTAAAGTTACCCCACTCAGGTCATCGCCATCGGAGCAGGCCGATCTAGAGTTGGAGGTTCAGGAGCTTTGCGCTAAGAATGTCTTAGTGGAGGTGCCAGAAGCAGAGCGGGGTAAGGGGTTTTACTCCCCTCTGTTTTTGATCCGTAAACTGGATGGGTCTTTTAGAACAATTATTAATTTGAAAGCCCTCAATAAATTCCTGATTATTCACCCATTTAAAATGGAAACGGTCAGCTCAGCAATAAAGCTTCTGTTTGAAAATTGCTTTATGGTGGTGTTAGATCTGAAAGACGCTTATTACCACATACCGATCCATATGGAGCATCAGCGTTTCCTCAGAGTAGCAATCCAGATGGGGAATCACTGCGACATTTTCAATTTAGCGCCCTTCCCTTTGGCTTGGCGGTTGCCCCACGAGTATTCACTAAGGTTATGTCGGAGGTCATGGCCCACTTACGTGAATCAAATATGCTCATAGTCCCCTACCTTGACGACTTTCTTATCATAGGAAAGACGGCAGAGCATTCCCTAGAGCAACTGAAAAGAGCGATTTCTACCTTAGAGCGGCTGGGATGGCTAATAAATACCAAAAAGTCTCGTTTGAATCCGATGAGGTTCAGCAATTTCTAGGGCTAATTCTGGATTCACAAAATCAGAACTGTAGTTTACCGTCAGACAAGTTAATTCGCTTACGGTACCAGGTCCTAAACGCCTCCAGTAACCCCTCCATGTCGCTTAGGAAGGCCATGTCTCTTTTGGGCTCCCTCTCGTCCTGCATTCCCGCGGTTCGGTGGGCCCAATTTCACACAAGGGCACTGCAAGCTGAGGTCTTGCTGTATCAAAATTTGCTAGGTGGTTACCTGGAAGGCCAGCTATCCTTGTCCCAGGCTACTATAAGATCCCTGGATTGGTGGAAGAATGAGACAAACCTGTCTAAGGGGGTTCCCTGGGAATATGACATATCCCAAATAGTCACAACAGATGCTAGCCCCTCGGGTGGGGGGCTCATATGGGGGACGTTATGGTTCAGGGCTCATGGGAGCAGGATCAAATTCAAATATCTTCTAATATGAAGGAATTAGCAGCGGTAGAGCTAGCGATTAAAAAACTCCTTGTCTATCTACAGGGTCACCACGTTCGAGTGCTCTCCGACAATCGGGTCACAGTCGCATACATCAACCACCAGGGTGGTACTCGTTCCGGTCCTCTCATGGAAGTGGCAAGGCGCCTACTTCAGATAGCAGAACGACACTTTCTTTCTCTAACGGCTCTACATATAAGGGGAGAAGAAAATACCAAGGCGGACTTCTTAAGCTGCAATCTCCTGAGCCAAGGAGAGTGGTCATTAAAGACTTCCATCTTCGACCTGATTGTGCGGAAATGGGGTCTACCGGAAGTAGATCTCTTTGCTACCAAAAGCAACAGGAAAGTGAGACAGTTCTGCTCTCTGAATCCCAAAGAACGCCCTCTGGCAGTGAACGCTCTTCTATTACAGTGGGATTTCAATCTAGCCTACGCCTTCCCTCCCCTGTCCTTACTCCCCCTAGTATTGAGGAAGGTCAGGAAGGACAGGGCAAGGATAATATTAATCGCTCCTTTTTGGCCCAGGAGGGCATGGTTTTCATGTCTCAGAAACATGTCGATAGCCGACCCGTGGGTCCTGCCGGACATTCCCGATCTGCTCTCCCAGGGTCCAGTCTACCATCCTCGAGTAGCGGGCCTCCACCTGACGGCGTGGATTTTGAACGGTCGCTGCTGACAGATAAGGGGTTTTCTGCTAATTAGAGTTGAGCGATACTTTCCGATATCCTAAAGTATCGGAATCGGAATGGTATCGCCGATATCACTAAAAAATCGGCGATACCCGATACCGATACCGGAAGTCCCATGTAAGTCTATGGGAACAAAATATCGCAACTAAAAAAACCCCATTCTTTCCTTGTAAACACTAAATATACACACATAGAATACATAATATATATACATGTCATTGTGACATATATATATACATATATGTATATTTATACACTTCTACATAGTAAAATATCCTTTGATTCAATTGCCGGGTAAAGCCGGCTTCAGTGAAAAGACAGAAGCACCCGACATGAAATGACACTTGGTGTACATAGGGTTAACCATGTCTTTTCATGTCGTTTGCTATCTGATTTGCACAAACAATTAAGTCAGACTATGTGTGCAAAATTTCACACCTGTAGGGGTTAATTAAAGGTGTAAATTCGTTGTAAAAAAAACGGACTTTTTTGCTACGAATTTACACCTTTAATTAACCCCTACAGGTGTGAAATTTTGCACACATAGTCTGATTTAATTGTTTGTGCAAATTAGATAGCAAAGGACATGAAAAGACATGGTTAACCCTATGTACACCAAGTGTCATTTCATGTCGGGTTCTGCATTTTCACAAAAGCCGGCAATTGAATTAGCGGCTATTATACTATGTAGAAGTGTATGAACTACAAATATAAATATATATATATATGTGTCACAAATTCAATGACATGTGTATATATATATATATGAGGTGTAAAATTGCTGAAAAAAAATGCGTGGGCTCCCGCCCTATTTTCGCAACCAGACAGACAAAGCCAGTGAGTGGGGCAGATAATAATAGCCCAGAGAGGGACCATTATTTTTGGCCCCCCCCGGCTACTTAACATCTGCCCCCAGACACCCCAGAAAGGGCAAATCTCTAATTAGATTTGCCCTTTCTGGCACTTTGCCCGTCTATTCCCATTGCCCTGTAGCGGTGGCGAATGGGTTAATAAGGGGTTAAAATGACCTTGCAATTGAAAGGTCACTTTAAGCCAGGTTAATAATTGAGAGCTGTCAATTAGACAACTATCAATTATTAATCCTATTGTATGAAAGAAAAATCAAACACACACACTTTAATAAAAAAGAAGTTTAATGAAATAATCACACAGTTTTTGACCATATTTTATTTAACTGCTAAAACCATTTCCTGTAATAAAAATAAAATAAAAAAGCAAAATTATTCTTACCTATCCCATGCACAGTCAGGTCCCACGGTGAAATCCTTCAGAAAGGGTTAATGTTTACTGCAGGGACCGCAGCTAATGCTGCAGCCTCACAGTAAACCCCAAATGAATGAGTTCCTCTCCTGCCTGACAGGAGAGTAAAGGCTGGGTGTCACATAACGATACACCAGCGATCCCGACAACGATATGCACTTGTCAGGATCGCTGGTGTATCGCTACATGATCGCTGCTGAGCTGCCAAACAGGCAGCTCAGGCAGCGATCTGGGACAGCGACACTGCGGGTAACATCGCTTAAGGGCCCGTCTCACATAGCGATATCGCTACCGAGATCGCTGCTGAGTCACTAGTTTTGTGACGCAGCAGCGAGCTCACCAGCGATATCGCTGTGTGTGACATTCAGCGACGATCAGCCCCCCTGCCGGGTATCGCTGATCGTCGCAGAAATGTCAGGACCTTTTTTTGATCGCTGGTTTCCCTCTGACAGGCACGCATCGCTGCGTGTGACAGGCGGGAGACCAGCGATCCGCTGGTAACCAAGGTACACAGCGGGTTTCCAGGCACCGCGCAGCGCTTGGAAACCCGCTGTGTACCTTGGATACCAGCTCCCTGCATCAGGGCGCTGGTATCCAAGGTACACAGCGGGTTTCTAGGCACAGCCCCGCGCCTGGAAACCCGCTGTGTACCTTGGTTACCAGCGGATCGCTGGTCTCCCGCCTGTCACACGCAGCGATGTGTGCCTGTCAGCGGGAAACCAGCGATCAAAAAAAGGTCCTGACATTTCTGCGACGATCAGCGATACCCGGCAGGGGGGCTGATCGTCGCTGAATGTCACACACAGCGATATCGCTGGTGAGCTCGCTGCTGCGTCACAAAACTAGTGACTCAGCAGCGATCTCGGTAGCGATATCGCTATGTGAGACGGGCCCTTAAGTGGAAAGCTTAATTGATTGCTTTCCACTTTCACTTCAGGTCAGCCAGGGACACAATCAGTGACGTCAGAGGGAACTGATTAACAAAAATAGGGGTTCCCTTCGAAAAAAAAATGGCGTGGGGTCCCCCCTATTTTTGTTAACCAGCCAGATGAAGCAGACCGCTGAGGCCTGGATTTTCAGGCTGTTAAGGAGCCAAGATCCATGGACCTTGCCAGCCTGATAATACCAGGCCACAGCAGTCTGCATATCTTGGCTGATTAACAAAAATAGGGGATCCCCCGAAAAAAATTGGCGTGGGGTCCCCCCTATTTTTGTTAACCAGCCAGATGAAGCAGACCGCTGAGGCCTGGATTTTCAGGCTGTTAAGGAGCCAAGATCCATGGACCTTGCCAGCCTGATAATACCAGGCCACAGCAGTCTGCATATCTTGGCTGATTAACAAAAATAGGGGATCCCCTCGAAAAAAATTGGCGTGGGGTCCCCCCTATTTTTGTTAACCAGCCAGATGAAGCAGACCGCTGAGGCCTGGATTTTCAGGCTGTTAAGGAGCCAAGATCCATGGACCTTGCCAGCCTGATAATACCAGGCCACAGCAGTCTGCATATCTTGGCTGATTAACAAAAATAGGGGATCCCCTCGAAAAAAATTGGCGTGGGGTCCCCCCTATTTTTGTTAACCAGCCAGATGAAGCAGACCGCTGAGGCCTGGTTTTTCAGGCTGGTAAGGATCCAATATCCATGGACCTTGCAAACCTGATAATACCAGGCCACAGCAGTCTGCTTAGCTTGGCTGGTTAACAAAAATAGGGGATCCCCTCGAAAAAAAAACGGCGTGGGGATCCCCCCTATTTTTGTTAACCAGCCAAGTAAAATGCAGACTGCTGCGGCCTGGTATTAAAAGACTGTCAAGGCCCATGGATTTTGGCCCTCAACAGCCTGATAATACCAGGCTACAGCAGCCCCACATTTGGCGCATCAAAAGATGTGCCAATTGTGGCACTTTACCCGGCTCTTCCCACTTGCCCTGTAGCGGTGGCAAGCGGGGTAATAAGGGTTATTGTCACCGTTGATTGCACGGTGACAATAAGCCCGGTTAATAATGGAGAGGTGTCAATAAGACACCGATCCATTATTAATCCCAAAGTTATTAAATATAAAAAAAAGACAAAGCAAGAAAAAAGTATTTTAATGAAATAAAAGAGACAACACAGTTTTAATTTCTTTTATTACTCTCTCATTCCTGCGACGCCATCGATCTCCTGTAAAAAAAGAAAAAAAACAAACCAACAGTATACCACCTGTCCGACGCAGTCCAGAACGACAGTCCCACGACGATCCAGCTGTGCTACATCGCAATGACAGGCAGAGGCTGTCATCGCGACGCAGCACAGCTGATTACCTGCTTCCCCGGCGGTGACGTCATCGGACTGACTGCTTTACGGCCGGGATTACCCAGCAGTCACTGCAGTTATCGCGAGAAACTGCATGTGACCGCCGGGGAAAGAAGATGGCGGCCATGAAGCAGTCCGGGATGTGACCGCCGGAGATCTTCTGCCAGGTAAGTGCCGCTGACTCCTGACAGACCCGACCGACGGACACTGACAGTGACAGTGACAATCCCGATTCGGTATCCGATAAGACGAAAATATCGGAACTCGGAATCGGAATTCCGAACAGCTAAATCGGCCGATACCCGATATTTGCAGTATCGAATGCTCAACACTACTGCTAATGTAATTAATACTCCCTTAAAAGCAGAAAAGAGGTTACAACTAGATCTACGCTAGGATTTGGAAGAAATTTCTTCAGAGCTCGGCGTTGTGGCAGGGGAACAACACCGATAACCCAGATTCTAGAATTCCTACAAAAGGGTCTGGACTTAGGTCTCTCCACAAGCACCCTTAAGGTGCAAGTTTCAGCTTTGGGGCACTCTTTATTGCAAACATCGCAAATAATTACTGGTCAGTAATTCATTAAAGCTGCGGGTAGGTCGAGACCCATAGTGAAGGTGAAATCATGCCATGGGACTTAAATCTTGTTCTCACTGCTTTAACAGAGCCCCCTTTTGAACCTATATCAGCAGCATCAATAAAAGTTCTTTCCCTTAAACCACTTTCCTGGTAGCATTAACCTCGGCTAGGAGGGTAAGTGACATCCAGGCACTATCTAGACTATCTCCTTACACTCAGGTCCTGAATGACAGGATAATACTTAGGCCGGATCCGGCATACCTACCTAAGGTGTCTTCCGCTTCCACAGAAACACAGGAAATTATTCTCCCTTCGTTCATCCCTAATCCATCTAATCAAAAAGAGATGAAACTTCATACTTTAGATGTTAGAAGAATGTCTGCTGCAATATTTGGCAGTCACTGATCCCTGGAAAAGGGACAATGCATTGTTTGTCTCTTTTCAAGGAATTAACAAAGGCCGTAGATTAACAAAGAGCCGTTGGCCAGATGGATTAGGGAAGCAATTTCTCTGGCATACACCTCGAGGGCAAGCAGCCACCTGAGAGGCTAAGGGCGCATTCCACTCGAGCTGTGGCGACTTCATGGGCAGAAAGGCAGAAGTCTCGATTGACCAGATATGTAAGGCAGCTACTGTCTTCTCCACACACGTTTTACACTCATTATAAGATTAGATTTGGGTGCTTCCTCAGACCTTTCTTTCGGACTAAGGTGCTGCAGGCAGTAGTCCCTCCCTAAATAGTTATTACTCTCTGTAATTTCTCTCTGTAGTGCTGTCATGGACGTTCGAATAAAGTCTAAGTTACTTACCGTTAACGGTATTTTTTCGAAGTCCATGACAGCACCCTTACATTCCCACCGAGGTTCTATGTGCACTTCTTCCGCTTATGTAGTCCACATGTAATAAACAATTGATTAATGTTACTGTGTGATGCATAAATTTTTTTTTTGCTGTATACCATTTAACCTTGATGTCCTCTTATGCTCTGTAATCCAACTGATGTGGGAGAGGTGCCGCCCTTTTATATCTGTAGGTTTCCTGTTCCCAAGGGGCGGATCCCCTCTCTCTGTAGTGCTGTCATGGACTTCGAAAAATACCGTTAACGGTAAGAACTTAACTTTTTTTATATATTTTTTTTACAACATGTTGTGTAAAGCATATTTGCACTAATTTGAATGCCTACAAACAGCATATGGTACTGAGATGGTGGGAAATGGGCTGCCTGAAAGTTTGTTCTTTCTTTACATCTTATAATTTATACCAATCTTTGTTATTTTCTTCTATTTAATTTTAACACATGTTGGCTAATGCATAATTGCAATAGTCTAGTCTTACAACTCAACCATATGGGTCAGATATGGTGCTCACTAGTGATAGTGAAAGTTTATTTTGCTTATGTATTATTATTTATCAAATGTTTGTTATTTTTTAAAGCCTTATTTTGGAACTTGTGTAATAATGCACACTTACAGTATGCTGCAATGATACATATACCATATAACTAAAATATGGTTGTCACTACCTCAAGTGAGAGTTTGAACATTTAAAAATATATTTTTGTAGAAAGTTTGGTGTCTTCTTTCATAAGTAAGTTCTAATACATCACCAACACATGTGCTATGAATTGTAAGAGCACACACATACTATGTCATAGAAAAATACCATTTATGTATACACACACAAATACATTACAACATAGATAATGCATCATCTTGCCATGTTGTAGTACCTCAGGGGACACAAAATATTGGGTAAAGATATCACGGTTTTCAGTTCTGACAGTGGCGACGTAAAGGGATGACATGGGGCGTAGGCATATCCCCATCGGTCACCACACTTTCACCAACATCAGATGGGCCACAATCATGCATTCTGGGGAAATTATGTAGAGCAACATATCTTTATGACCTCATTGACGTTGGCTTCACTCAGCTGAATAACAGACTGGAGAACCCGCTATTTGGCACACAGAATGCCAAAGGCACACTCCACCAGGTGCCTGGCCCGTGATAGGCACAAGTTGAAGATCCGACGACGGTGGTCAAGGTGTCGTCGTGGATATAGCCTCATCACATTCCTTGATAGCTGGAAGGCCTCATCCCCAACTACAACATATGGGACAGGTTCTAGATTGGAGCCAGGAAGTTGCCGTGCTGGTGGTAGGTGCAACTCGTTATTGCAAAGCCGCCGACCCATAATGGAAGAATTGAAGACTCTAGAGTCTCCAGTTCTTCCATAGGCCCCAATGTCTACAATTATAAACCTGTAGTTACTGTCAACCAGAGCCAACAGCACAACAGAAAAATATTGTTTATAAATAGAATTAGGACCCTGAGTTCGCAGCTTACGCACACAGATGTGCTTCCCATCAAGGGGTCCTATACAATTTGGGAACTGGAATCCTCTTCCAGTCTTCCATCTTTGGCTCAGGCATCACCAGTTGATGAAGTCTGTCCCAGAGTTGTGAGCAGGTATCACGCACAATGCCAGATATGGTGGACCTCACAATCAAAAACTCCAGATGGAGTGCGGCATAGGATATGCCAGTAGTTAGGAACCTCAAGTAACCAAATGTAGAGAGAGCAATCACTACACATGCACAAAGGTATAACAAACGAAACTATACATAACCGTTAAAATCATTTCCTTTACAAACAATCCTAAGTTCAATTTACCACAAGTCAAAGGTTTCTGTCATTTTTACATACACATAATAGTTCTGTAGTTCGAGGTGATATATGGGATATATTATGAGGATATTTCAGAAACAGCCACAAGGGTAAAGTGAAACTTGTGGGAAAACACATCATCAACAGACAGTATGTTGGTGAGGAATACATACCTTAGCATAAGGAGAAGTCGCTCCTCTGCGGAGATAGCTTTCTGCATCCTGTTATCCTGGTAGGTGATCCTAGGGCACACAATCTCCAACAAAACATCAAATGTGGGAATGGTCATCCGACAAAACAGAAAAACTTGTCTGGATGATCCGCAGAGATGCATAAAGGTGGTGAAAATGGCCCTTATGAGGTGTTGCCTTAAATGCGGATGCACCCACATTCGCCTCCTCCTCCACGGATCAGCGATCACTGGGTATGGCTGCCCACACAGCAGGACAAAACCCAGTTGTACAACACTCGATCAGTTGGGGTGAACTGAAGAGTGTCAGACATGTTGGCAACCAAGCAGCAGTACTCCAACACAAGCACACCACCAAAATGGCAAGATTGGGGGCTGCCACCTGATGCAGAGCCAATAAAAGGCTTGCTGATGATGGTTTGAATGAGTTTCAGGCCTAAAAACCGTTAAATGTCCATTTTGCAAGGCTGCGAGAAAAATACCTATACAGATGCCGTACGGATTGCATACGGATGCTTACATGCGCAAAATACGCAGCCGCCCCTGACAGATAAATACGGATTATTGTGCCTGCAACATTTTGGCGTATTACGCTCGTACAATACGGTCCATATTTTTCTATGGTGAGTGTGACGCCGCCTAAGGTTGTGAAACAGCAGTTAAAAGAGGGAAGGGTACATACAACATCAGTGGGAAAAAACGAAGTTGTGTTAGAAGGGAAATAGGCATGGTGTTCAACTTGTACGTCGGTTAGGTGGTAATGTTACTGAAAGTTCTACTGAACAAACACCTTCTTGTTCTATCTAAAGACAACATCTGTTACTGAACAGGCTACTCAACTTCCTTTCTTTTGGCAGCCGTACAGTGGTACACCTTGTGGATTAGGGCCAGAAAGAGCATGTGTTCTAGTGATGGCAAGCGCTGCATCAAGTGGCCTCTCCTCCTCTTCATCCACTATAACATTATACACAGTACAATCGTCACAGGTGGCACCCCAATTACCCTTGTTTTCCGCCATGTCACAACTCTCCAGCCGCTCAACTGACTCTGGGAACCACAGATGGGTCAATCTGCAGAGCTGTTCATATATTCAATTCTATTATCAGAGCCGAGGTGGAAAGTTCCCTTCGTTCCTGGTCCCGTATGGGGTGCCATAGAGGAGGGATAGGGCTGAAACGTCCCTTTACCACCTGAATCCTCAGAGGAGGGAATGTTACAGGACACTGCAAGTTCTTCCTCAGAGAGCGTCTCGGGTCAGTGTATTTCTTTCCACTGGTAAAAGTGGATAGGATAGTTAAAGCTGTAAGGTCCACGATGGGGTTGGTGGACCAGAAGCCTAAAAAATCTGTTCAGGACTAGTGTTGACATTCCGATACCGCAAGTATCGGGTATCGCCGATATTCGCGTTATCGGAATTCCGATACTTATTCCGATACTTTTTCAATATCGTATACCGAATCGAAGTTCCCATAATTCTTTGAGAGGCAATGTGATGTTAGTCAGCCAATGATGAATCTTATGAAGTGTGGGCACATCCTGTAATGCTGCGTCATCTTAACTAATGGCATGGCTGTGATTGGCTGCTGAAATGATGTCAGAATGCACTATAAAAGCGCCGCAGCCATTTTAGCGTCACTGTGCTGTGAACTCAGTTAGGGACAGAACGCTACTCTGCTCACTCTGAGGGACAGTTAGATATTGCGATTTTGTGTACTACTGTGCTTGAGGCAGGCTAGTTTACCAACAGGTCCTGCCCACATCCTTCTTCCTAGTGAGGATTCAACATCATCAGCCGGCTTCCTGATCTGGCCACAGAGGCCAGAGATCACCGGCTTTCATCAACGGATGTAAGTTTCGTCTGCGGGCCATAGGAGGCTGAAGTCGGACTTTCTACTGCAAGTGACCCATCAGGGTTGTCAGCAGGCCAGAGGAGGCTGAAATTGGACTTTCTATTGCAAGTGACCCATCGGGTTGTCAGGTAAAACCTGTGCAAACAGGACTATTTTCTCCACAGTGCACCACTAATACTCATTCATCTGAGCTGTCACCGGCCGGGACAGTGTCAATTTCTTCTGACCTTTCTGCATAAAAGGTTTTTTAGGATTTCTGCAGCGTTTTTCTGCTCCATCGTTAAAAGAGGACCTCTTTTACTTTTTCAGGGTTTGTCCATATTAATACCCATATGAATAAATACCTTATGCGTATTATGACTATTTAGTCCTTTGTTTGGGGTTTACTACATAATAGACTACAGGCTTTTCTCATCACCTTTTTCTCACGGGTCTTAGTGCAATATTTATTTATTACTGTATTATTACATCTGCATCTCAAACTGTTCTACAGAGTGCGTCTGAATTTATGTATTGTTTTCCATTTGACACATGCATATTCCTATTTTTCTACAGATCCTTTTGTGTCTTGTAGTTTTTATGTGCGCAAACTATTTTTATTTTCAATTATAGAGGGCCATGTTATTGACTTTGCATTGACGTGTAAAAGATTTAGTTGTGCCACTGGCTATATGTATTCTAAAGGTTGTACCCAGTCTCAACAGATCATTAGTCTGATTGTTCTTTGATTCTCCTAAATGTGAATTTGTCTGATTTGGTGTCAAACTTGACTTTGTCCCTATTTTTGTTTTGCCATGTGACCCAATGATTATACAAATCTATATAGGGTTTGGCATCATCAAAAGTAACAGAATATTAGCATGCATGCATATTTAGGATATAAAAGAGAAGTATCTTGTTGTGCCAGAGTGTTCCAACTCCTGAATGGATATAAAACAATATGGTCTACGGATCAGGTAAAATCGAGGGTCCGCATGTCTATATTTTATACAATTTGAGTGGGCAAGGGTGGGATTTAGAGATTAGCCCATTCATGAAAGTTTTGGGAGCTGAGAACCTTCAGGAGTTGTTAACCATGCTTTGAGGTCGATTGAATGCCATGTCACTCAGGCAGCCAATCACTGCTGTCAAGCGCAATGGAAAGCAACACACGGTTGGTCCTGTGGCCAGCAGCACAGGAGGGGTAAGGGTAAAACATGAATATATTAGATTATGTTTTACTATTTGGAGCAAGTTTGAAGTTTTCTTTAAGGATTGGAAAACCACCTTCAGTTAGGAATCGGATCAATCAAACAGGGCACAATATGGAATAATGTGCGTTGTTATACACAGTAACTTACAAACGTGGTTCTCTCTGGCATCTATGTACATGGGCAAGTATTACTCTAATTTGGGTCTAATGTGTAGTTTATTGGTGCAATATAGGCTCATTGTAGGACTGCAAACACACAATTGGTTCTTTGCAGGTAGAATATGGTACTTTATGCAAAGTATATGGCTGTGTGCAGCACAGAATCGCACTGTCCTATGAAAACAAACTATGGGACTATGTGGCATGGTATGGCGGTCTCTGGCCACTGTTTAGCATAATATAGTACTATATGGACATTGGACAACAACAACTTTTTAATGTGCTGGTATTGTTGTGGTTACAATTAAAGAAATATTCTCAATTTGTCTCTGAGCAGGTCAGAGCTATGTTGCTCTTTACTTCTTTGTTTCTGATAGGATAGGCTAGATTATATATTAGTAGAACTATAAAGTTTCTGCTGTAACACATTCAGCTATTAGTGATTTGTTTTATAATGTACACTGCTATCACTGTATTTACGGTACATATAGAGATAATGGCACTTGAACAAGCACATAGCTCAGGATAGTCAGAGCTGTGATTAGGAGAACTGCTCTTGGAGAAGCTAGTGCTATAGATTGGTGATTTTGCAAGTAGAGATGGGCGAACCTGAACAGTAAAGTTCGGCATCCAGACCGAACACCTATGACCTATGACCCGACATGAAATGACACTTGGTGTACATAGGGTTAACCATGTCTTTTCATGTCCTTTGCTATCTAATTTGCACAAACAATTAAATCAGACTATGTGTGCAAAATTTCACACCTGTAGGGGTTAATTAAAGGTGTAAATTCGTAGCAAAAAAGTCCGGTTTTTTTACAACGAATTTACACCTTTAATTAACCCCTACAGGTGTGAAATTTTGCACACATAGACTGATTTAATTGTTTGTGCAAATCAGATAGCAAACGACATGAAAAGACATGGTTAACCCTATGTACACCAAGTGTCATTTCATGTCGGGTGCTTCTGTCTTTTCACTGAAGCCGGCTTTACCCGGCAATTGAATCAGAGGATATTTTACTATGTAGAAGTGTATAAACTATACATATATGTATATATATATGTCACAATGACATGTATATATATATATATGTATTCTATGTGTGTATATTTAGTGTTTACAAGGAAAGAATGGGGTTTTTTTAGTTGCGATATTTTGTTCCCATAGACTTACATGGGACTTCCGGTATCGGTATCGGGTATCGCCGATATTTTAGTGATATCGGCGATACCATTCCGATTCCGATACTTTAGGATATCGGAAAGTATCGCTCAACTCTATTCAGGACATTATGTTCGGTACTTTGGAAAGGAAAACATACAGAACCTTTCCCTTAAATGAACAGCTCCAGAGTATAATCACCAAGGAATAGGAAAAATCAGACAAGAGATGCCCCCTGCCATCCTCCTTTAAGAGGAAATATCCTTTTGAGGAGGAGGCGTCCTCTTCCTGGAGCAAGGCACCCAGTTTAGATGTTGCCATATCAAAAGCCTTAAAGGGTTCTTCTCTTCCTTTCGAGGACTTGGGATTGTGGAAAGACCCCCTTGATAGAAAGGTGGACACCTTCCTCAAAGCCACTTGGCAGTCATCAGCAGGCGTGTTAAGGCCGGCCATCGTGGCAACTTGCTCGGCCAGGTCCCTTATAATGTGGCTAAGCATGTTAAAAGACCAGCTGGAGGAAGATCCATATGTGGAGGCTGTTAAAACCGCACTGCCAATGAATAAAGGGCAGTAGCTTTTCTGGCAGATGAGTCTGACGATTCAGCCAGGCTGGCCGCAAGATCAGCTGCACTGTCTAACGTGGGCCGCAGAGCAGTTTGGTTAAAAAGCAGCCCTGGGGATGCTCAGGTGAGAGGGAGATTATGTTCCCTTTCCTGTGAGGGACAGTATTTGTTTGGGCCAGCGCTAGACGACTTGTTAGAGAAGGCGGCTGATAAAAAGAAGGAATTCCCTAAACCTCCGCTCTCTTCCTTTAACCAGTCCTTTTGGAAGAGAAATTATAACAAGAAAAGGGATTAATGGACCAGAGGAAAAAGCAGGATAGTCGCAAAGGATTCAAGGGTTCCTGTTTGGCTCTTCCTCCCGAAGAGAATGGAAGTCCTCCAAATGACTCAATCTCCCAGGTGGGGGTGAAGGCTCTTCCGCTTCCTTCCAGCCTGGGAAAGAATATAATCGAGCTCCTGGATTCTCAATCTAGTAGGGTCAGGACTGAAGCTGGATTTCGGAAGGTATCCCCCGTTCATCGTCACGGCTAAACGGGCATCCATGTCAGAACAGAGAGCCCTAGAAATGGAGGTTCTAGGCTTCTTGGAGAAAAAGGTCCTCCAGTATGTACCAGCAGAAGAGCAGGGGAAAGGCTTCTATTCTCCTCTGTTTCTTATAAAAAATCCAAATGGCTCTTAATGGACCATCTTGAACTTGAGAGGCCTGAACAGATACATAAAGGTTCCAAAATTCGAGATGGAATCAGTAAAGTTGGCCATTCAGTTACTCTTCACCGGCTGCTATATGGCAGTCCTGGACTTGAAAGAGGAGTATTATCAAGTTCCAGTTCATTAAGAGTTTCAGGAAATTTCTCAGGGTGGCAGTGCCGGTGAATGGCACGGTGAACTATCTTCAGTACAAGGCGCTTCCCTTCGGGTTGGCAGTGGCCCCTGTTTACAAAGTTAGTAGCGGAGGTCAATGCTCACCTGAGAGAAAGGGACAGGCAAGTCATCCCATACCTGGACGATTTTTTAATAGTGGGGCGTTCCTTTACTCACTGCCAACGTCAAGTAGCAGACATAGTCACCATCTTAAGAGGGTTAGGATGGTGTTTTAAACCTGGAAAAATCAAGATTACTACCACAGACAGCGCAAATATTTCTGGGTCTCTTGCTTGACTCCCGCCGGCAGGAAAGTCGTCTCCCGGAGGAGAAGAAAGAGTTGTTCAGTTTCATCTTCAGGACAATAGAAAATCCAGTCTTAACTCTCAGAAGCGCTATGTCGCTCCTGGGCTCCCTGACCTCGTGTATTCTGGCAGTGAAATGGGCCCAGATCTATTCGAGAGACTTGCAGAAGTTCGTCCTGGAGAGTCAGAGTCACTTGCAGGGGCAACTAGACTATACACTAATTCTGCCACAACAAGTCATACATTCTCTTCGTTGGTGGTTGAGGATAAAAACCATTCAGGAGGAGTCCCTTGGCTTCCTCACATCTCCAGAGTAGTCACCATGGATACCAGCCCCAGGGAATGGGGGGCTCATCTGGGAAGCCACCTGGTTCAGGGACATGGTCGCGGTTAGAAGAGGGAGCCTCTTCAAATATGTTGGAGCTGGTGGCAGTAGAAAATGCACTAGAGACTCTCTTACCGCTCCTGCAAGGCCATCATGTAAAGGTACTGTCGGACAATCAGATCACAGTAGCATATCTGAACCATCAGGGGGTACACGATCCCAGACCCTACTGCAGATAACCAGCCGAATTTTCCAATTGGCAGAGGCAAACATTCTATCACTATCAGCCCTCCATTTCAAAGGGAAAGACAATGTGACATCAGATTTTTTAAGTCGCACGCCACTTCTGCAGGGAGAATGGTCCCTCAAGCCGACAATCTTCAAACAGTTGGTACAGATGTGGGGGGAACCAGAGATCAACCTGTTTGCCACCCGACAAAACACCAAGGTGAAAAAGTTCTGATCCGTGAACCCGAGAGAGAGCCCCTATGTAGTAGACGCCTTCCGGATCAGGTGGAACTTTCCCCTAGCATATGCCTCTCCCCCAATCTGCCTGATACCAGCGGTCCTCCGGAAGATCAGGCAGTTTGGGGTCAGAGTGATTCTCATAACCTCCTTTTGGCCAAAGAGGGCCTGGTTTTTCTGTCTCAGGAGTATGTCAGTTACGGATCCCTGGGTCCTTCGGAGATCCCAGACCTTCTAGCTCAAGGGTCGGTATTTCATCCTCAGGTGTCTGGGCTGCACTTGACAGCCTGGAACTTGAGAAGTCAGTGCTAGGAGGTAAGGAATTCTCAGATAGTCTACTTTCCACCTTGCTTGCTTGTAGGAAACCAGTCACTACGAGAATTTACGGTAGAACGTGGAAAAGATTTTTATCTTCTAGTGGAAGTTCTCCAGAAGAGAAGGTGCCCCTGAAGGAGATTCTGGAGTTCCTACAGAGAGGAAGAGCTCAGGGCCTAGCATTAAGTACATTGAAGGTTCAAGTGTCGGCATTGGGGGCGCTCTACAACTACAACTTAGCGGGTAACCGTTGATAGTTAGATTCATCAAGGCCTGCACTAGATCCAGACCAGCCCCAATAGCCAGAGTCCCTCCATGGGACTTGAATCTAGTACTGAATGCTCTGACCAAACCCCCATTCGAACCACTAGAGGAGGCATCCATAAAGCTAGTAACATTTTAGACCATACTCCTGGTGGCCCTTACGCCAGCACATAGGATTACAGCAGGAGATCGCAAAGGATACATTTTGTGAGGTAAAATACTTTTCAAAACACTCAGTGAAATATTTCACCTCACAAAATGAATCCACTGTGATCCCGTGCTGTAATGTCAGTATTGTCTTTTGCCTCCTCCCCTACCCAGGAGATGTGGTATGCTCCATACATGGTCAGACACAGTCAATTTTTAAAATTAACTTTCGTTCGTGGGAAAAACCACTTTGATGTGACCAGCTTCCTCTGCCTGTACACACGTCGCACATCTGCCGCCGGATCAGCCGAATGATTCACTACACCTGCGCGTAATTCTCGCAAGCGCAGTAAATCAGACCGCCGCCATCTTTGTGCAGACAGATTATAACTGCGCATGCGCTCCTCCTGTACAAAGATGGTGGCAGTCAGTGAATCATTCAGCTGATCCCCTTGGCAGCATGTTTGGACCGTGTTGCACTGGTGGTACCGCGCAAGAGGCTGCATGAGTGTGTGACTGTGTGTGTGTGTGTGAGAGTATGTGACTGAGTGTTATGTCTTATATTCTAGGTTCTTCAAAGTAGCCACCTTTTGCTTTGATGACTGCTTTGCACACTATTGGCATTCTCTTGATGAGCTTCAAGAGGTAGTCACCGGAAATGGTTTTCACTTCAAATTGTCACGCTGTCTAATGATATGTATACAATGTCAGTAAACTATTAATACAGGAACAACACTCTATACAACAACTAGTATAGCAACATCAGCATGTAAGTATAGAATAGATTTACCTGACACGATATCTGCTGAACTCAGGGTTAATCTTGAGGACTTGATGAGCTGAAACAGGAAAGAGGTGGACCGGGATCTAACCTGACCCTAAACTGGGGTCCTAACTAATCCCTCACCTTGGAGGTACTGATAATGGTTCAGAGGTCCAAGTCTCCAACCTAACCCTGTCTCCTATCAGACCCTGAACCCTGTAATCAGTCCTAAGAAGGATCCTGACTACCACCAAAGGGATATGGGCTGATCTCAGCTAAATACACAGATTAGACATATAAGACAGACAGGATAACACTCGCTTGCATACACACTCAACCCCAAAGGAACATAAATGGTCTGGGAAATAAACTCTAACCAAGTTGAGCTTAGAACAACTAAGGAGCTCACAACTAAAGTCTATACAGATTCATTCCTATCTGTGGTCTGCATGAAGTTTCACTGGCAACTCCCCAAGCAGACAACCAGGAATTTAAAGGAAACCAATCAACAAATAATCAATTGCAGCCGGGAGAAACTGCACCCAGTCCCAGAACCGAGCACAGACAGAATTAACTCCCTAGCTGCCAAACACAAAGAAACAGCAGCTCAGCTGTGAGAAGTCAAAATGTGCAACCGCGACGATCTTCGTGGCAATGCACACATGACAGTACCCCCCCTTCTACGAGGGGCCTCCGGACCCTCAGGGCCAGGCCTGCCCGGGTGAGTTCTGTGGAAGGTCCGAACCAAACGATCTGCGTTAACATCAGACGCAGGGACCCACGTCCTCTCCTCTGGACCATACCCCTTCCAATGCACCAAGTACTGAAGGGACCGGCGATTCAGACGTGAGTCAATGATCTTTGATACTTGAAATTCCAAGTTACCATTGACCAACACAGGAGGAGGAGGTAGAGGTGACGGTATGACTAGTGCCACATACCTTTTAAGTAATGACTTGTGGAACACATTATGAATTTTAAACGTAGGAGGGAGGTCCAGACGAAATGCCACAGGATTAATTATGGAACTGATCCTGTACGGCCCGATGAATCTGGGACCCAGTTTCCAGGAGGGCACTTTAAGTTTTATATTCCTGGTAGACAACCATACCAGATCGTTCACATTCAGATCTGGACCAGAAACTCTCCTCCTATCAGCCATACGTTTGTAACGGTTCCCCATCGCACTCAGATTATTCAATACACCTCTCCACACAGAAGCAAGTGACGACGAGAAACGCTCCTCCTCAGGAACCCCAGAAGGGCCCCCCCATTGAAAGTACAAAACTGGGGATGGAAACCATATGCCCCAAAAAACGGGGACTTACCAGTGGACTCGCTCCGCCTGTTGTTAAGAGCGAACTCTGCCAGAGGCAAGAAAGAAGACCAGTCCTCTTGGTTCTCTGAGACAAAACACCGGAGATATGTCTCTAAGCTCTGATTCAGACGCTCTGTCTGACCATTGGTCTGCGGATGAAAAGCCGAGGAAAATGACAATTGCATCCCCCGACGTAAACAAAATGCCCTCCAAAATTTGGACACAAACTGAGACCCCCTATCTGACACCACATCAGAAGGCAACCCATGAAGTCTAACGATCTCCCTAATGAACACCTGCGCCAGAGTTTTAGCATTAGGGAGTGCAGGAAGAGCAACGAAATGTGCCATCTTACTGAACCTGTCAACAACCACCAGTATGACAGTATTCCCTGACGACGGAGGAAGGTCCGTAATGAAGTCCATAGATAAATGAGTCCATGGACGCTCCGGAAGTTTCAAGGGTAAAAGGGTCCCAGACGGACGGGTATGAGGGTTTTAGAGCGAGCACACACCCCACATGACGCGACAAAAGTTATAACATCTTTATTAGCATTAGGCCACCAAAACCGGCGAGAAAGGAGATCTAAAGTAGCCTTACTCCCTGGATGTCCTGCAAGAGCAGAATTATGATGTGCCTCTATAACCTTTTGTCTCAACAGATTTGGACAAACAGTCTCCCTGGAGGTCCTGCAGGGGCGTCCCCCTGAGCCTCTAACACCTCCTCCTCAAGCTCAGAAAATACAGCCGACACTACCACCCCTCCTGAAGGATAGGACTCGGGTCATCCGTTTTCCCGGCCCCTGGGAAACTGCGAGACAAGGCATCAGCCTTTACATTCTTAGACCCCGGGCGATAAGTGACGACAAAATTAAACCTGGTAAAAAACAACGACCATCGAGCTTGTCTGGAATTCAGACGCTTAGCGGATTCCAAATACAACAGGTTCTTGTGATCAGTTATAACGGTAACCGGGTGGACTGCCCCCTCCAAAAAGTGACGCCATTCTTCAAAAGCTAACTTAATGGCCAAAAGTTCCCTATTGCCGATATCATAATTCCTTTCGGCGGACGACAATTTCTTAGAAAAGAAAGTGCACGGATGCCATTTACCAGGGGACGGACCCTGGGACAATATAGCACCCACCCCTACGTCAGACGTATCCACCTCCACAATGAACGGCTGAGATGCATCTGGTTGGATGAGAACGGGTGCCGAAGCAAAACATTTCTTCAAAGAGGAAAAGGCTTGGCAAGCTTTGTCCGACCATTTAGAAAAATCCGTCCCTTTTCTTGTCATGTCAGTGAGAGGTTTGACGACAGATGAGAAATTACAAATAAATTTCCGGTAGTAGTTAGCAAACCCCAAAAAACGCTGCAGAGCCTTAAGATCCCCTGGCTGATCCCATTCAAGCACTGCTCTCACCTTTTCAGGGTCCATACGGAAACCGGAGGCTGACACCAAAAAACCCAAAAACTGAAGTTCCTGTACGGCAAATACACACTTCTCCAGTTTGGCGTATAGTTTATTGTCTCGCAAGATCTGCAACACCTGTCTCACATGCTCCTGATGAGACACAAGATCTGGCGAGTAAATTAAAATGTCGTCCAAATATACAACCACAAACAGCCCCACAAGGTGACGAAAAATGTCATTAACAAAATGTTGGAATACTGCTGGTGCAGTAGTCAGACCAAAAGGCATGACTAGGTTCTCATAATGTCCCTCCGGCATGTTAAACGCCGTTTTCCACTCATCCCCCTCTTTTATCCTAATCAGATTATACGCCCCCCTGAGATCCAATTTAGAAAACCATTTGGCGCCAACAATTTGATTGAAGAGATCAGGAATAAGAGGGAGTGGATACGGATCTCGAACAGTAATCCGATTAAGTTCGAGGAAATCCAAGCAAGGGCGTAGGCCTCCATCTTTCTTCTTCACAAAGAAGAACCCCGCGGCTACTGGGGAATATGAAGGTCTAATATGCCCTTTGGCCAGACTTTCAGAAATATAATCTTTCATAGCCTGCCTCTCAGGACCAGAAAGATTATACAACCTAGCTTTAGGCAACTTAGCATCAGGAAGGAGATTAATAGAGCAGTCATACACGCGATGAGGAGGCAACTCCTGACACCCCTCCTCAGAGAAAACATCCCCAAAATCCTCCAAAAAAGGAGGCAATGTACTAGGCACGACCGCACTGATGACTGTGTTCATGCAGTTGCTTTTGCAAAACTCACCCCATTGGCTTATTTCTCTGGACTGCCAATTAATCACAGGGTTATGTTTAACCAACCAAGGAAGTCCCAACACAATGGGAGTAGGTAGACCCTCCAACACATAACAAGATAATTGTTCCCTATGTATTGCCCCTACCCGAAGGTCAATGTTATGAACCTCATGAACAAAGCTACCTTGGCCGAGAGGCCTGGCGTCAATGGAGAATATAGGGATCGGTTTGACCAATACACTAAGATGCATACCTTGAGCCTGAGCAAACTGAGCGTCAACCAGATTAGCCCCGGAACCACTATCAAGAAGAACAGACAATCTCTCCACTCTCGTACCAACTACCACCTCCACTGGTACAAGGAACTGAGAAGAACTGGCGGATGAAATACATACTCCCAGGTTGTCGTCCACCACACAACCTGGGATTAACAGTTTTTCCGGCGACTTTTGGCTCAACAAGGCACGGGATGGACATTCTCCAACAAAATGTCCCTCTTTCCCGCAGAAAAAACATCTTCTAGTCCTGCGGCGTACCGCCAATCCCCTCCTACGAAATGATTTCCCTCCCAACTGCATAAGCTCATCCGAACAGACAAGGGGAACCTCAACATAAGGGACTTTAGTGGTAGGTGGAGAAACAACAGGGAGTGGGGTTACCTCACCCCTCTCCCGAAGCCGTCTATCAGTACGGATAGCTAAGGCCATAGCAGCCTCCAGAGAAGGAGGAGACTCATACTGAGCCAAAACGTCTTTTAATTTATCAGAAAGCCCATGACAAAACTGGCTCCTAAGAGCTGGGTCATTCCACTGAGTATCTGTGGCCCATCTACGAAACTCAGAAGCAAATTCCTCTGCCAGACGATCTCCCTGCTGTATCTTACGTAATTTAGTCTCAGCAAGAGAGACCCGATCTGGGTCATCATATACCAATCCCAGGGCAGTAAAAAATTGATCTACAGACAGTAGAGCCGGGGATCCCGGAGGAAGGGAAAATGCCCAGGATTGAGGGTCCCCTTGCAGAAGTGAGATAACAATTCCCACTCTCTGCTCATCACTCCCTGATGATCGAGGCCGAAGCCGAAAATACAATTTACATGCCTCCCGGAAGGTGAAAAATTTGTCTCGCCCACCAGTGAACCTGTCCGGGAGAGCTACTTTAGGTTCAACTCTGGTTTGCTCCAGGGGAGACAAAACTTTGGACTTAATGTCCGTCAGCTCCATGGATAATCCCTGCAACTGCAGAGCCAGCTGGGCTACTGGATCCATGGTAACTGGAGATAATTTTTATGGCCAGTGAAAATGTCACGCTGTCTAATGATATGTATACAATGTCAGTAAACTATTAATACAGGAACAACACTCTATACAACAACTAGTATAGCAACATCAGCATGTAAGTATAGAATAGATTTACCTGACACGATATCTGCTGAACTCAGGGTTAATCTTGAGGACTTGATGAGCTGAAACAGGAAAGAGGTGGACCGGGATCTAACCTGACCCTAAACTGGGGTCCTAACTAATCCCTCACCTTGGAGGTACTGATAATGGTTCAGAGGTCCAAGTCTCCAACCTAACCCTGTCTCCTATCAGACCCTGAACCCTGTAATCAGTCCTAAGAAGGATCCTGACTACCACCAAAGGGATATGGGCTGATCTCAGCTAAATACACAGATTAGACATATAAGACAGACAGGATAAACACTCGCTTGCATACACACTCAAACACCAAAGGAACATAAATGGTCTGGGAAATAAACTCTAACCAAGTTGAGCTTAGAACAACTAAGGAGCTCACAACTAAAGTCTATACAGATTCATTCCTATCTGTGGTCTGCATGAAGGTTTCACTGGCAACTCCCAAGCAGACAACCAGGAATTTAAAGGAAACCAATCAACAAATAATCAATTGCAGCCGGGAGAAACTGCACCCAGTCCCAGAACCGAGCACAGACAGAATTAACTCCCTAGCTGCCAAACACAAAGAAACAGCAGCTCAGCTGTGAGCAGTCAAAATGTGCAACCGCGACGATCTTCGTGGCAATGCACACATGACACAAATGTGTGCCCTGTAAGGTTTAATAAGTGGGATTTCTGGCCTTATAAATGGGGTTGGGACCATCAGTTGTGTTGTGCATAGTGTTGAGCGATATTGCTCGATATCTAAAAATATCGTATCGAAATTGTATCGCCGATAGCACTAAATATCGTCGATATCCGATTTCGATAGTGGAAGTCCCATGTAAGTCTATGGGAACAAAATATCGAAATTAAAAAAAACCTTTATTTCCTTGTAAACACTAAATATACACACATAGAATACATATATATATATATACATGTCATTGTGACATATATATATACATATATTTATAGTTTATACACTTCTACATAGTAAAATCGACTCTAATTCAATTGCCGGGTAAAGACGTGACATACCCATAGAAGTCGACGGGCTCGGTGCCGAGTACCCCGAAAACCTCTGGCTCTGTGCGACTCAACTTGGGCGTCACAAACAGGATTCTGTAGCTCGCTATAAGCGAGTCCTGTGTGCCTGAATTGCACTGGTTTTGTGCTTGAGAATTGCTAAAATCATCAGAGAATGTATTTGCCATTTTTCCGCCATATCTGCGTCACGACGAGGCACTGGTGAAGAAGAAGGGCGTGCTCTTCGTGGGTGTCACTCACTCAGTGGCGTGAAAACGATGGCCGACCACTCTAAATGGTACTGCAATGTAAGATCGTGCCCCACAGCTCTTCAGTTCCGCCTCCTCATCCTCCTCAGTGTGCGGAAACTAACACGAAGGTCCCGCCTCACTACAAAAGAGGGGCCCTCTCCAGATGCTAATGACACATGTGACTTGGCAGAGATGGCTAATGGACACGACGAGCAGAAGTGGGAAGGGATGGAGCAGTCAGAGCTCTCCCCCCACGGAAGCGACCCGATCGCCACAGAATCACCGTTGGGCACCCGGCCTGGAAACCCTCCTACGCTGCAAGAAGCGGAGGATACCCTAAGAGGCCTGGCCCGGCACCGGGAGGAGGTCGCCAGGATGGAAGCCAGCTGGCGTGCCCTAAAAATAAACTTGGAGCGGCGCCAATCCTCTTACCTGAAGTGTCTGTACCGGAAGGTGAGGCACCCGTTCTAGTAGAGGAGTCCTTGCAATGTGATCCGGTTGACGTTGTCGCAGTGGAGGCACCCGTTCCTGCAAAAACCGCAGCACCGTCAGCAGCACCCCAGATCCCGCTGTCTGCCCCCGTCGCTGAGACAGAAGAAGCGACACCCGTCCTCATGGAGGAGGCCGCGCAGGCACCAGAGCACTACCTGCCTGTACCGGAGCCCCGACTGTCATCTGATTTAGAGCCGTCTGCTTCCTCCGCAGGGGAGCGCCGCCAGGACTGGGGGGCGACAGGAGAGCTGCCGCAAACCGGACACTGTAAGCTGCAGTGGAGTGGTGGAGACATGGAGCAGCTTGTGGAGGAGAATTTCAACCGGCGTCAGGAGGAAGAGTGGAGACGTTGGGAGAGAGAAGCAGAGCGACAAAGGGAGCAGCGAGAATCCCTAAAACTTCGCCAACGTCACCTGGAGAAGGACCGGGCAGATAAGGACCGGATGAGAAAGGATAAAGGAACCCTGAGTGAGCCGCGGCGTAAGGGTGCAGTACGGAACTTTAAATTGAAAGGTGGTTGGGGCTTCATCAAGGAGCCTGGACTTTATTTAGAAGTCTTTGTGACCCGGCGGGACGTGGAGGCTCACCTCCCAGAAGGACACCCGGGGAGGGACCTGTTGCCAGGAGACTTGGTGACTTACACCCGACACTGGGGTTACAATGGGTGGTACGCCCTAAATGTTACCAGGTGCGACCCCTACTCCCCAGTGTGTGAGGAACCTGTGAGACCCTCGAAGCCTTCAGCCTCCCACATCCAGGCCTCTGCAAAAGTGCCCACCCCACGCCGTAAATCTCCCCAGCCTCCCTCAGTGGTCTCCTCAGCAGAGCCACCCATGGACATGATATCGATACGTGGCCCGTACCCGGCGCCTGTTAGGCCCCCTGGGGTTCGTACAGTCCGGGACATAGGGTTCCAGACCCGGAGGGAGATGAAAGAGGTGGCCACACAGACCCAGATAGCGGGTCACGACGTCATCAGGTCCTGGTGGTCCTTGGTGTCTCGGATGTTTGGCAATCTCAAGAAGAGTACCAGGTGGTACCTGGAAGAGGCCAGCCAAAGAAGTCTAAATAACCCGGACAGGGTCCCTGTATGTAAATAGTTAAATTGTTTATGTACCCGGACGGGTGAATGTTCCTAAAAAAGTTTTTAATTTAATAAAAAAAAAAAAAAACAGTTTTCATTTCTATTATTACTGTCTCATCCTGCGACGCCATCGATCTCCTGTAAAAAATGAAAAAAAAAAAAAAAAGTATACCACCTGACCGACGCAGTCCATAGTAACGAGTGTCCCACGACGATCCAGCTCTGCTACATCAGAATGACAGGCAGAGCCTGTCATCCCGGCGCAGCACAGCTGATTACCTGCTTCCCCGGGGTGACGTCATCGGACTGACTGCTTTACGGCCGGGATTACCCTGCAGTCACTGCAGTTATCGCAAAAAACTGCATGTGACCGCCAGGGAGAAGATAATGGCGGCCATCAAGCAGTCCAGGACGTGACCGCCGGAGATCTTCTGCCAGGTAAGTGCCGCTGACTCCTGACAGACCCGACCGACGGACACTCACAGTGACAGTGACAAATCCGATTCCGGTATTCGATAAGACGAAAATATCGAAACAAATTATCGAAAGGCCGATAGAGCTAATATCGGCCGATAGCCGATATTTGCATTATCGTATCGCTCAACACTAGTTGTGCAGAAGTCTTGTGGATACACAGCTGATAGTCCTTGTTCTGTCCTCACTGAATGAGGAAGACGTCATTGCAGTTATACAGACAGCTAAACCTTTATATACCGGGGTCCAATAAGGAGATTGTGATGGAATCTGTGCTTTTATTGAACTTGATATATTGGTGCGGTGAAACTATAATACAAACATATATGCATACTATCAGTACACGGGCATAGTGGAAATACATATACATAGTACACTGTGAATAAACATTTTCAACTAATACCTAACCAGGGGCAGGACTGATTAGACAGGGCTAATATAGGACAGGAATTAACTAGAGAGAACGTAAGTAGATACCGACGATGCTATCGCAAGAGGAGAGAAAAAGATGAGCTGCTTCCTGGATGCAGGCTGAAGGAAAATGGAAGAAAATGGAGGGAAAGCTCTCAGAATACATTGCTAAGCTACCATCATGCATTGCTTAAGTTACCATCATGCATTGCAAAGGGAGGGAAAAGGATTTTGCTGAAAGTGAAAGAAAACATTATAACTGCGAATATTTCACTGGTCACTAGAGGGAGCCAAACACTAGATTGTTAAACTCCTACATAAACAGTAGAAAAAACAACAATTAGATGTCGGAGACAGAACACTCCCCATCTGGCATCAACGGATGTCACTGTCCTTTTCTTCCGAAAGCAACAATAAGACCAATTCAGGTACTGGTCTGAAGAATGTCTTAGGTTCATTCCCTTTGGCCATCCTACTCTCGGGAGGCCATTGTTGTCGATTAATGGGTCGAGTTTCCTCAATACGCTGCTCTCTGGTATTGGAGCTTTGTTAATGAGACATTGGATTTCTACAGGGTAGGTTTCTCTTTGAACAGTGAAGATGATGTGGTTTCTGGAGAATTCTAAGTCTGAGGTAACATAGGGATTTTAACAAAGATGCCAACCGTTACATTTTTCTGTGTCACAAGTTCTGGTGGTCCCGAACGATCGAGCTACATGAGTCAGGCAGATAATAGCTCGAATAAGTGACTTCCAACTTGAAAATTTGACGAATCTTTGAGATCCAAGCTGGATAGCATTGGTCGTTGTATGAAGTGTAGACAACTGAGGGCGGATTTCAGAATCTGAGTCCTCTCCTACTAGTTCAAAGGTGTCTGGGAAACATTGCTCAGCGTGCAATAGTTTTGGTCCTGAGAGCCATGTTGTGCTTCCTAGTCGACTTGCGTCAACTGCTCTAGTTGCGTGATCTGCAGGATTTTTGTCTGTGGGAATGACATAAACATAGAATCGCCTAGTTTCATTGTGGATATATCCAAGGACTACTTTCCTGTCTGAGTAGAACTTGGCCTGTGTCAAGTCGATATCCATCTAGGATGCGATGAACTCTGCCAATTCAACGGCTAAGACTGCAGCACAAAGCTCTATCCTGCGTATATTGTGCTTAGGCTGTGGAGCAAGTTTGGCTTTCCCCATAACGAATCCAATGTGGCTTTGACATTTGGAGTCTACAGTTTTGAGATAGGCGACAGCGGCAATTGCTTTGACAGAAGCATCTGCAAACACGTATAGTTTTTGGCTTTGTATTTCTGTAGACCGCACAGGGGTGTATGGTCTTGGCACATTCAGGTTGGAGAGGGCTTCTAAAAAGTTCTTCCATCCTTCGCTCTGTATTCTCTTATCAGGTGGCAGAGGTGCATCCCAGTCGGATGTTTCCTTAGTTAAGTCTCTTAGTAAGGCTTTGCCTTGTATAGTAACAGGAGCTGTGAAACCCAAGGGATCGTATAGACTGTTGATGGTGGACAGGACACCTCTACGTGTGAAAGGCTTTTCTTCCTGGCTGGCCTGGAAGGTGAAAGTGGCTGACTGTAGATTCCAGAGAAGCCCGAGGCTGCGTTGCATTGGTGCGGGTTCTGACCCCAAGTCCAAGTCCTGAGACTGTTACATAAGTCTTGTGAAGGGAATGCTTCCATGAGTTCTTGGCTGTTTGAGGCTATTTTGTGAAGCCTGAGGTTCGAGCAAGCAAGCATCTCTTGGGCTCTCCTGAGAAGACTGATATTAAGAATGCTAAAGACTGCATAGATCCTCAATCATTGAAAACGATTCCTAAACATTTTTTTAATTTTCATAGATGTACCCCAACAGGTCTTTCCGTTCGGGGCATCGATAGAATCTATGCAGGTATAAGAGGTGGTAATATCAAACAAAAACTCTTACAAAAAGAAACACGCTGGATGGTCATGTTGGATACGGTTGCTCCAAACGGCCTAAATGAAACAGTCAGCTTCAAGTCCTTTCTATAGACGTATTGTTCTATTGTTTTTATATCGATTAATTCTTATTGGTTTTATTTTATTTTCACTAATGTTTTTTCTTTGGGCACAGATTTGTTATGTGTTTTTGTATTAATTATTTTGTTTTTTAGTTTATTTAGTGATATTTAGACTCTGGACTTGGTCACTGTGCGTGTGTTGCTGTTTTGGCATGGACGTATGCATCGTCATAAGGATGAAGAGGATTGTTAATCTGATGACAGTACTTTGAAGGAAAATGTATATCTACATAATCTTGATAATCTTGGACCATATATTGACCGGGACATTAAAATAAATCAACTAATGTTGTTTTGTTTATATTATATATTATTTGATTATGCTGTATAACGATATATGAGAATACTTATTTGGGATTCTTATGTTCAGAATGTGATATATATAATAGATGTATTGTGATCCTATTTATTGGTCATTTAAATATTTACTTATTATTTAGTCCTAATGTAGATATCTAATTTATAATTTATGCTGTTTTGGTCTTATATTTACTATCTTGATCATTTATTATACTATTTAATTTGCTGTTTTTTTTTTTTTTTTATTGATTTATATGTATACGTTTCCTTTTTTCCTCTTTATCTACCCACTATCTAGTTTACCAGTATTGTGCTTGCGCAGACGCGCCGTCAGCGTGCGCTGCTCGTCCCTTCGGTGCCGTGGGCACGGACGCGTTGCC
Source organism: Oophaga sylvatica (assembly GCA_033576555.1). Classification (NCBI taxonomy): domain Eukaryota; kingdom Metazoa; phylum Chordata; class Amphibia; order Anura; family Dendrobatidae; genus Oophaga; species Oophaga sylvatica. The sequence goes on from JARQOD010004663.1 coordinate 44,027, forward strand.
GTGGTGATGGGAGCTGATGACGCACGTCCTCTCTCCCATCATGCGCGCGTCGCTCCGGCGTGCGGCGTTGGGGGGAGGTGCATCACGCTGCTGAGCGCGCCGACTCGCAGGTATATTATAATTCTCCCATGTTTGATTGCACACCTGCTAATCAAGCATCGGAGTTACTTTATAGCATCCATGCATCATCTCACAGCTTTATGTAGTTGGACGCTGATTTTGGGCAGGTCCAATGACTCCAGCTGCACAGGCGCTGATTGGTTCATATCTCTATCATATACTATATATATCTGGAGCCCCATACGTCTCACCATGCCTCCTGAAGAAACCAGGGACGGTGAAACGCGCGTCGGGGCTTAACTATCCTCCTGACTGGACCGCTAGTATTCGTAATATGTCACAAGGTAAATAGAGATGTCATGCCTTTTATTTCAATGTAACTTTTTAATCTCTGTCTGCCTTTACTTAATATGGGATTAACTAAAATGGAATTGGATATGCTTTTCATGTGATTTAGCTACATGCATATGCGGTTTGCTATTACATATTAGTGAACAGGGTATCTGCTACTATTTTTGATTGATATATATACTGGTGCAATTGGCCAGATTATTCGTACCTTATTGTATATATTAGCTGATGCCCTTTCTATATGCATTCTCCCAAAATACCTTTATATTCCGGGATTTATACTGATAGTAGTAGGAATGGATTAACATTATATCTGCTACTATTTAATTTGAGCTGATTACATCATATTAGATCCATCACAATTGGCTATGTGCATTGGTAGATATTCTGCCTATATGCAGTTCTTTTCCCATATGCTTATTCAATTATTACACTGCGGTCTAACACCAGGGCGATAGTTTTTTCTGTCTGGCTATATATAATTTTCATCTTTATTACTTGCCAAATTATGTTGTATTATCTCACCTTGTATTTTTGTTATATTCTATTAATAAATATTTATATACTTTTCATAAAATCCTCTCAACATTGTGGACTCATTATATTATAATTATTTTGATATAATTTTTAGTCCTATATTTTGTTTTGCTTTCTTTTTCGGCCTTTGTTATTAGCCCGAGAGGTTTTTCCGGTGGCTATGGATGTTGTTTTTTGGGTGTCTGGGAAACATTGCTCAGCGTGCAATAGTTTTGGTCCTGAGAGCCATGTTGTGCTTCCTAGTCGACTTGCGTCAACTGCTCTAGTTGCGTGATCTGCAGGATTTTGTCTGTGGGAATGACATAAACATAGAATCGCCTAGTTTCATTGTGGATATATCCAAGGACTACTTTCCTGTCTGAGTAGAACTTGGCCTGTGTCAAGTCGATATCCATCTAGGATGCGATGAACTCTGCCAATTCAACGGCTAAGACTGCAGCACAAAGCTCTATCCTGCGTATATTGTGCTTAGGCTGTGGAGCAAGTTTGGCTTTCCCCATAACGAATCCAATGTGGCTTTGACATTTGGAGTCTACAGTTTTGAGATAGGCGACAGCGGCAATTGCTTTGACAGAAGCATCTGCAAACACGTATAGTTTTTGGCTTTGTATTTCTGTAGACCGCACAGGGGTGTATGGTCTTGGCACATTCAGGTTGGAGAGGGCTTCTAAAAAGTTCTTCCATCCTTCGCTCTGTATTCTCTTATCAGGTGGCAGAGGTGCATCCCAGTCGGATGTTTCCTTAGTTAAGTCTCTTAGTAAGGTTTGCCTTGTATAGTAACAGGAGCTGTGAAACCCAAGGGATCGTATAGACTGTTGATGGTGGACAGGACACCTCTACGTGTGAAAGGCTTTTCTTCCTGGCTGGCCTGGAAGGTGAAAGTGGCTGACTGTAGATTCCAGAGAAGCCCGAGGCTGCGTTGCATTGGTGCGGGTTCTGACCCCAAGTCCAAGTCCCTGAGACTGTTACATAAGTCTTGTGAAGGGAATGCTTCCATGAGTTCTTGGCTGTTTGAGGCTATTTTGTGAAGCCTGAGGTTCGAGCAAGCAAGCATCTCTTGGGCTCTCCTGAGAAGACTGATGGCAGTCTCATTTGAAGGCATGGCTTTTAGACAGTCATCAACATAAAAGTCTTTTTCTATGAATTGTCTGACATCTGATCCATATTCTGTTTCTCCTTCTTGAGCCTAACCTTTTGAGTCCATAGATGGCGACTGCAGGTGAAGGACTGTTGCCAAAGATGTGCACTCTCATGCAATACTCTGTGACTTCTTTAGCAGGATCATTGTCTCTGTACCAGAAGGATCTTAGGAAGTTCCTGTCTCTCTCTCTCACAAGGAAACAATGGAACATTTGCTGGATGTCAGCGATGAAGGCGATGGAATCCTTACGGAAACGCATAAGTACTCCCAGCAGTTTGTTATTGAGGTCTGGTCCTGTCAGTAGAACATCATTCAGGGAGATATCATCAAACTTAGCACTGGAGTCAAACACCACTCTAATTTGGCCTGATTTCTTAGGGTGGTATACTCCAAACATGGGTAGGAACCAGCATTCTTCAGAGTCTTTGAGAGTGGGAGCTAGCTATGCATGACAATTCTCAAAGATCTTTGACATGAAGGAGAAAAAGTGATCTTTCATCTCTGGCTTCCTTTGCAGATTATGTTTGAGAGAGGAGGAACGCTTTAATGCCTGATTTCTGTTGTTCGGTAGATGTCGTCTGTGGGTTCTGAAGGGAAGAGGTGTGACCCAGCTTTTGGTCTCATCTTTAACAAGTCCTTTGTCCATTACCTCTAAGAACAACCTGTCCTCTACTGACATTGCCACTTGGTTGTCTTGCTTAGTTCTCTGGAAGACTGTGCACCCTAACTGATCCTCATAGCTTCCTGACACTATACTGCTGTCATGAGTAAAGTCTATTAGATTGTTGGGCAGTTGGACGCTGTGTGGTAGCTCTCTGACATGGAATTCATTGTTACAAGGTTGAAATGGAGATGGGCGTCCTTTCTCCAATGTATTTGTCAGCATGCTTGTCACAGAAGATGGGGCGTGCATGCGTCCCAAGCATACGTTTCCTATTATGACCCATCCTAGGTCTAGCTTTTGGGCATAGGGAGCATTGTGGAGTCCATTGATATGACGTCTCACTTTATGAACCTGCAGGATGTCTCTCCCCAACAGCAGAATTATCTGGGCCTGATGGTCAAGTTCCGGTATGAGGTGTGCTATGCGTTTTAAGTGAGCGTGATGGATTGCCACATCTGGTGCAGGTATTTCAGATCTGTTGTCTGGGATCTGATTACACTCGATGATCTTAGGTAGTGGTAGGCAGAATTGTCCGTCTAAGGACTCAACTTGGTAGTCAGTAGCTTTCCAACCTGCTGTTGTCACAGTACCTGCACACGTCTTTAATGAGTAGGGGGTGCTTGGCCCTTTGATGTTGAATAGGTCAAAGAATGTTGATCTAGCTAGGGATCGATTACTTTGATCATACAAGATAGCATACAGTCTTACAGCTTTGTCTCTATGACCCTTTGGGTACACTCTGACGAGGCATATTTTTGAACAGGATCTACTGTCTATTGTCCCTTTACAGACTTCAGTACATTGTGAAGTGATCTCTGGCGTAGCTGCATCAGTGTTCCTTTCCTCCCCGCCATGCTCACTGTCAGCTGGTGTGTTTTGTGTGCTCCATGGAGCTGGCCCAGGGTGTAGGGCAGTGTTGTGATCTGTGATGCCACATTCTGTGCATTTTACACTGATCTTGCAATCCTTGGCGAGATGAGTTGTGGATGAGCAGCACTTGTAGCAGATACCGTTCTCTTTCAGGAAGCTTCTGCGATCTGGCATAGATTTTCCTCTGAAGGCTCTGCATTTCAGGAGAGGATGAGGCTTCTGATGGAGTGGGCACTGCTTGTCAGAATCCTGCACCTTAGTCTCTGATTGGGAGCAGCCAGCAGACCTGTAATTAGAACCTGGAGAAGAAACATAAGTCTTGTGCACTGCCACAGACATTCTGCGTGGGTTTGCAGTTGGTGACGGTGTGGCATATGACAATACAAAGCTGGGATCATTTCTGATTCTTGCTTGTTGGTGTTCAAAGTCTACAAAAACGGAGAAGGGAGGAAATGGAACACTGTGTTTGTATTTGTACGTGGAACCATGTGTAAGCCACCTCTCCTGTAGATTGTAGGGCAACTTTTGGACTATAGGGTTAAAACCTCTTGCTGTGTCAAGGTATGCAAGCCCTTGTAGATCATCTTCAAATTTGGCAACTTGGACTTCCTTTAGCAAGTCACTTAATTCTCTAAATTTCTGGAGCTCTTTGTTAGATATTTTAGGAAAGTCAATAATTTTTTTGAACAAGGCTCTTTATATTACCTCTGCTGAGCCGTAACACTCATCCAGCCTCTTCCAGATCTCTTTGAGGCCAGTCTCAAGGCGTTTTATATTAATGTCTCTGATCCTTACTGCTTGTTTGACTGACTCTTCCCCCAGGTATTTGACTAAGAGGTCTATCTCTTCCCTGTGTTGTAACCCCAAGTCTCTAGTGACATTTTGGAAGGAAGCTTTCCAAGCTCTGTAACCTTCAGCTTGGTCAGTGAATTTCATGAGTCCCTTGGCAATCAGATCACGTCGTGTGAAGAACTGAGCAAATTCTGTTGTGAACCGGTTGTCAGCAGAGTATACTGGTGATGGGTCACCTGATAGTGATGTGAGGTGCGTTCGTACCTGTTAGTATCCTCTGGGTGGCGCCAGCCGGTGTCGTGATGCTTCAGTCTGACGTGCGGTGTGTCAGCAATGTGATTCACGTTGGTTACCTGGTGAGGGGCAAGGTAGTCATTAGTAGAGTTATTTTGCTCCATGTTTTCGTGTTTGTATCTGTCTTGGAGCTGAGCCTCATGATGACTCTCACTCACTTCACTGGAGATATCATTTTCTTGTTCCAATGCCGGTTCAGGGTTATAGTTTGGATCAGGAAGTCCTTTAACATACTGAGATGTGCTTTGTGGTGAATCTTGCAGTGGAAACTCCAGACTTGACATACTGCTTCGGCTATGCTGTTTAGGGTTTTGCGCGGCTTCTAGAGATTCTGCCTCTGCGAGGGCTGTGGCAGCTTCTCTTTTTGCTGCTAGACTCTCTAAGGCAGCATCTATGCGTGCCTTCTTAACTGTGACCTTTGCTCTTGATTGGCTCTCTCGGCATCTATGCGTGCCTTCTCTAACTTAAGTTGCATCTCTTCTTCAGCAAAGCTTGCTCGCATTTCGGCGGCTACAGCAATGGCGATCGTGCTGCTGATGGATGTTGTCTTTGAGGAGACGGAAGTATGAGATTTTGTCCTGTGTGATTTGTGGGACATGGTGTCTTGGGGAAATGCTTGGCTGTGCAGAGATTGCTGTAGCTGTATTAAGTCTCTGTGTAGCCGGTGACTTGAATCTCACTAGGTAGATGGCTGCAGTTTCACTAGATCCTGCAAGCTGGACGGCTGTCTTTTCACTGAATTCCCACTAGCTGGATGGCCGCCGTTTCACTGTTCTGTCCTCACTGAATGATGCAGACGTCATTGCAGTTATACAGACAGCTAAACCGCTATACCGGGGTCCAATAAGGAGATTGTGATTGAATCTGTGCTTTTATTGAACTTGATATATTGATACGTGCGGTGAAACTATAATACAAACATATATACATACAATCAGTACACGAGCATAGTGGAAATACATATACATAGTACACTGTGAATAAACATTTGCAGACTAATACCTAACCAGGGGCAGGACTGATTAGACAGGGCTAATATAGGACAGGAATTAACTAGAGAGAACGTAAGTACATACTGGCGATGCTATCGCAAGAGGAGAGGAAAAGATGAGCTGCTTCCTGGATACAGGCTGAAGGAAAATGGAAGAAAATGGAGGGAAAGCTCCCAGAATACATTGCTAAGCTACCATCATGCATTGCTTAAGCTACCATCATGCATTGCAAAGGGAGGGAAAAGGATTTTGCTGAAAGTGAAAGAAAACATTATAACTGCAAATATGACACTGGTCACTAGAGGGAGCCAAACACTAGATTGTTAAACTCCTACATAAACAGTAGAAAAAACAACAATTAGATGTCGGAGACAGAACAGTCCTACTAAATAGACTGTTAGAATTTCTATTATGGCAAGAAAAAAGCAACTAAGTAAAGAAAAACGAGTGGCCGTCATTACTTTAAGAAATGAAGGTCAGTCTGTCCGAAAAATTGGGAAAACTTTGAAAGTGTCCCCAAGTGCAGTTGCAAAAACCATCAAGCGCTAAGAAAGAAACTGGCTCACATGAGGAACACTCCAGGAAAGGAAGACCAAGAGTCACCTCTGCTTCTGAGGTTAAGTTTATCCGAGTCACCAGCCTCAGAAATCGCAGGTTTGCAGCAGCTCAGATTAGAGACCAGGTCAATGCCACACAGAGTTCTAGCAACAGACACATCTCTACAACAACTGTTAAGAGGAGACTTTGTGCAGCAGGCCTTCATGGTAAAATAGCTGCTAGGAAACCACTGCTAAGGACAGGCAACAAGCAGAAGAGACTTGTTTGGGCTAAAGAACACAAGGAATGGACATTAGACCAGTGGAAATCTCTGCTTTGGCCTGATGAGTCCAAATTTGAGATCTTTGTTCCAACCACTGTGTCTTTGTGCGACGCAGAAAAGGTGAATGGATGGACTCTACATGTCTGGTTCCCATTGTGAAGCATGGAGGAGGAGGTGTGATGGTGTGGGGGTGCTTTTCTGGTTACACCGTTGGGAATTTATTCAAAATTGAAGGCATATTGAACCAGCATGGCTACCACAGCATCTTGCAGCGGCATGCTATTCCATCCGGTTTACGTTTAGTTGGACCATCATTTATTTTTCAACGGGACAATGACCCCAAACACACCTCCAGGCTGTGTAAGGGCTATTTGACCAAGAGGGAGAGTGATGGGGTGCTATGCCAGATGACCTGGCCTCCACAGTCACCAGGCCTGACCCAATCGAGATGGTTTGGTATGAGCAGGACTGCAGAGTGAAGGCAAAAGGGCCAACAAGTGCTAAGCATCTCTGGGAACTCCTTCAAGATTGTTGGAAGACCATTTCCGGTGACTACCTCTTGAAGCTCATCAACAGAATGCCAAGAGTGTGCAAAGCAGTCATCAAAGCAAAAGGTGGCTACTTTGAGAACCTAGAATATAAGACATAATTTCAGTTGTTATACACTTTTTTGTTAAGTATATAATTCCACATGTGTTATTCATAGTTTTGATGCCTTCAGTTTGAATGTACAATTTTCATAGTCATGAAAATACAGAATAATCTTTAAATGAGACGGTAGCCAGCGCAGGGAGATGGCCAGAGTAGGAACATAAGAAAGGAGTCCTGGAGTGGTGTATCCCAATATACCTGGGAGTATACTGGTCCCCTCACCTGAAGGACGCAGCACTAAATGGGAAGAGAAAACTAAACTAAAAACTAAACTAAACTAAAAGAGAACTGTAAGTAAAAGCATTGGAAAACTGCACTTTGCTGTGTCTGAAATCCTTCCTGCATCATCTGCCAGCACCATTAATAAAAACCACCATCCTTTCTCCTCATAACATCTGCCCTGTGACAAAGCTCTGACTGTGGAGAGCTCGAACACCTCAGCTGCGTCACCATCTGCCCCAAAGGACTAAACTGCAGCGTCGGCCAAATATAGCCGAACACCACAGGTGGTGTCACGAACATTTTCCATTTTTTTCCCCTTTTATCATCTTTATTCTTAACATCTTACAACTTAATTTTTGTTGGACGCCACGGGCCGGGTCACTGCTGTCGTGACACGTCCCTTTTTAAGAACTGTGCCGACCCCATGCCCCTGGCGGGTGCTCCATTTTGGCGTCATGAGCAAGATACCATAGCCCGGTACAACCAGGTACTGTGTGCCAGAGACTATATTGAATTGTGTGCCAGAGACTTTATAGAACTTTCAAATAGCAGCCATAACTGGGTCACACGGCACACGTGAGGAAAGGGGCGTCCTGTCATGGGCGGAGACTGAAAAAAAGTGCGAAGCAAAGTCTTGCCCCGCACTCTGACGTCAGCGGGCGAAGTGAAACTGGAGCTGCGCTCTATCAGGAGCGGATGAAAAGCAGGAAGTCCTGGCTTGGAGACCGGAAGGAGCTCAAACCAGCCCGTCGGGGAGCTGCTGCTGACCATGGTAAAGGTAAACAGAGCCTGGCTGAAGTTCATTGAGGGGGGAAGATAATACCCAACCAGGGTGTAGATTCAGCTGCGGTTGCAGCCGCAGCCTCCATGGTGCCGCTATCAATGCGGTACATAACAGGAACGGCCTCATTACTAGTGTTGACATTCCGATACCGCAAGTATCAGGTATCGGCCGATATTTTGCGGTATCGGAATTTCCCCATACTAATTTTTTGATACTTTTGCTATATCGTATACCCGGGAAACCGAGGTTCCCCAAAAACTTTTAGAGGCAGTGTGATTTTTTTTTCAGCCAATGAGGGAAACCAAGAAAATGTGGGCACATCCCCGTTTAAAGCTGCGGGCATGTTAACTAATGGGGGGATGGGTGTGATTGGGGGTGCTGAAATGATGTCAAATGCACTAAAAAAAGGCGCCGCCGCCATTTTTGGGTTCACTTTTGCTGTGAATTCAGTTTAGGGACAGAACGCTGTCTTCTGAGTCGGGGGGCAGTTAAAAAATTGCGTTTTTGGAAAATTGGGTTTTGTAGGCAGGCTATTTGACAAACCGCTGTTAAATCTTCCTTTTTCCCTTTCAGTGCTGTTTTTACAGCTCTGTCCCCGATCTGTTGTGGTGCAGGTGACGCTGCAGTTTGGTCTGCATCCACCGCATTTGTAATCACTGCAGTGTCCTCACTGCCTCATTTTTTTTTTTTTTGTGGGAAATTTGGTTTCTGCTCCATTCAATTGAAATTAAAAGCCCCTCATTAAATGTGACGCGCTTCCATCCATTCCAATACATTGATTGCAAAAACTAATAGAAGTACAGAGCGAGCCTTTCAGAGCTAGTGAACATTTTTGTGCAATGTTTTACGGCTGTCTGGGAGGGCTCTTTTGTGAGTGCAGATCCCCGCTCAAGGGTTTGGTTTTTTCAACCACTGCTGGTTGGAGTCTGCAAGCGTGTGTCACTGCCTCATCCTTTTAATTTTTTGGGTAATTGGTTTCTGGGTCCATTTTTTTTAAAAAAAAAAAAA
>JARQOD010004664.1:0-53207 GCA_033576555.1 Oophaga sylvatica
GATCCCATTCCATTGAGTACTTCATCGCATTCAAACAGTCCCTCACTACTTTCAAGACCACACTCGCTGCAGCAAAAGAAACCTACTTCTCATCTCTCATATCTTCCCTGTCTCACAACCTTAACAGTTATTCAACACCTTCAATTCTCTCCTCCGCCCCCCAGTACCTCCTTCCTTCCCGCTCATCTCAGCCGAAGACTTTGCCTCCTTTTTCAAAGAGAAGATTGATAACATTAGACACAATTTTGGTCAACAACCCCCAGAGCCCTTTCTCCTAACTGCCCTGCCCTCCTCCTTCAAAACCAACTTCTCAACCATTACAGAAGATCGACTCTCCACCCTACTCTCAAGATCACATCTCACTACCTGTGCACTTGACCCGATCCCATCCCACTTCATCCCAAACCTCAGCACAGTCTTCATCCCAACCCTAACCCATCTCTTCAACCTATCACTAACAGCTGCTGTTTTCCCCTCAAGCTTTAAACATGCCTCAATCACACCTATCCTCAAAAAGCCCTCTCTTGACCCATCCTCTGTATCTAGCTATCGCCCTATATCACTTCTCCCCTATGCCTCAAAACTACTGGAACAACACGTCCAGCTTGAACTGTCCTCCCACCTCTCTTCTTGCTCCCTCCTTGACCACTTACAATCTGGCTTCCGGCCACATCATTCCACTGAAACTGCCCTAAGGTCACCAATGACCTATTAACTGCCAAGGCCAAGCGACCCTACTCTGTCCTCCTCCTCCTGGACCTGTCCTCTGCCTTTGACACAGTGGATCATTACCTATTACTGTACTACAGACCCTCTCATCTCTTGGTATCACAGGCTTGGCCCTATCTTGGATCACGTCATACCTAACAGACCGAACATTCAGTGTCTCCCACTCACACATCACCTCCTCACCTCGCCCCCTATCCGTCGGAGTCCTGCAAGGTTCAGTCCTAGGGCCCCTGCTCTTCTCCATTTACACCTTCGGCCTCGGACAGCTCATAGAATCTCACTTCTATGCCGATGACACACAGATCTACACCTTTGGACCAGATATCACCTCCCTACTAAACAGAATCCCTCAATGTCTGTCCGCTATTTCATCCTTATTGCTCCGCTAGGTTCAGTCCTAGGGCCCCTGCTCTTCTCCATTTACACCTTCGGCCTCGGACAGCTCATAGAATCTCACGGCTTCCACTATCACCTCTATGCTGATGACACAGATCTACATCTCTGGACCAGATATCACCTCCCTACTAACCAGAATCCCTCAATGTCTGTCCGCTATTTCATCCTTCTTCTCCGCTAGATTCCTAAAACTTAATATGGACAAAACAGAATTCATCATCTTTCCCCCATCTCAGGCAACCCCTCCAATGGACCTATCCATTAATGTAAACGACTGCCCACTCTCTCCAGTCCCACAAGCTCGCTGCCTCGGGTTATCCTTGACACTGATTTCTCTTTTAAACCACATATCCAAGCCCTCTCCACCTCCTGCCGACTTCAACTCAAAAATATCTCACAGATCCGTACATTCCTCAACCAAGAATCTGCAAAAACCCTAGTCCATGCCCTCATCTCCCGCCTCGACTACTGCAACCTCCTGCTCTGTGGCCTCCCCTCTAACACTCTCGTACCCCTCCAATCTATTCTAAACTCTGCTGCCCGACTAATCCACCTGTCCCCCCGCTATTCCCCGGCCTCTCCCCTCTGTCACTCCCTGCACTGGCTCCCCATTACCCAAAGACTCCAGTTCAAAACCCTAATCATGACATACAAAGCCATCCACAACCTGAGTCCTCCATACATCTGTGACCTCATCTCTCGGTACTTACCCACATGCAACCTCCAATCCTCACAAGATCTCCTTCTCTCTTCCCCTTATATCTCCTCTTCCCACAATCGCATACAAGATTTCTCCCGCACATCCCCCCACTCAAACTCTCTACCCCAACATATCAGACTCTCGCCTACCATGGAAACCTTCAAAAGAACCTGAAGACCTAACTCCTCTGACAAGCCTACAACCTGCAGTGACCACCGATCCACCAAACCACTGCACGACCAGCTCTACCCTCATCTACTGTATCCTCACCCATCCCTTGTAGATTGTGAGCCCTCGCGGGCAGGGTCCTCTCTCCTCCTGGACCAGTCGTGACTTGTATTGTGTAAGATTACTGTACTTGTATTTATTATGTACACCCCTCCTCATATGTAAAGCGCCATGGAATAAATGGCGCTATAATAATAAATAATAATCTATAACCTCTCAGCACCGGTGATCTGGACAGATGAGCAGCGGATAGGACTGTGTACACCGCGGTACATTCAGTTCCTGTTTCTCGTCATCTATAACCTCTCAGCATCTGTGATCTGGACAGATGAGCAGCGGATAGGACTGTGTACACCGCGGTACATTCAGTCCCTGTTTCTCGTCATCTATAACCTCTCAGCATCTGTGATCTGGACAGATGAGCAGCGGATAGGACTGTGTACACCGCGGTACATTCAGTTCCTGTTTCTCGTCATCTATAACCTCTCAGCATCTGTGATCTGGACAGAAGCAGCGGATAGGACTGTGTACACCACAGTACATTCAGGATCTGTTTCTCATCATCTATAACCTCTCAGCACCGGTGATCTGGACAGATGAGCAGCGGATAGGACTGCGTACACCGCGGTACATTCAGTTCCTGTTTCTCGTCATCTATAACCTCTCAGCATCTGTGCTCTGGACAGATGAGCAGCGGATAGGACTGCACACACCACGGTACATTCAGTTCCTGTTTCTCGTCATCTATAACCTCTCAGCACCGGTGATCTGGACAGATGAGCAGCGGATAGGACTGTGTACACCGCGGTACATTCAGTTCCTGTTTCTCGTCATCTATAACCTCTCAGCATCTGTGATCTGGACAGATGAGCAGCGGATAGGACTGCACACACCACGGTACATTCAGTTCCTGTTTCTCGTCATCTATAACCTCTCAGCACCGGTGATCTGGACAGATGAGCAGCGGATAGGACTGCGTACACCGCGGTACATTCAGTACCCGTTTCTCGTCATCTATAACCTCTCAGCATCTGTGATCTGGACAGATGAGCAGCGGATAGGACTGTGTACACCGCGGTACATTCAGTACCTGTTTCTCGTCATCTATAACCTCTCAGCATCTGTGATCTGGACAGATGAGCAGCGGATAGGACTGCGTACACCGCGGTACATTCAGTCCCTGTTTCTCGTCATCTATAACCTCTCAGCATCTGTGCTCTGGACAGATGAGCAGCGGATAGGACTTCGTACACCGCGGTACATTCAGTTCCTGTTTCTCGTCATCTATAACCTCTCAGCATCTGTGATCTGGACAGATGAGCAGCGGATAGGACTGTGTACACCGCGGTACATTCAGTTCCTGTTTCTCGTCATCTATAACCTCTCAGCATCTGTGATCTGGACAGATGAGCAGCGGATAGGACTGCACACACCGCGGTACATTCAGTTCCTGTTTCTCGTCATCTATAACCTCTCAGCATCTGTGATCTGGACAGATGAGCAGCGGATAGGACTGTGTACACCGCGGTACATTCAGTTCCTGTTTCTCGTCATCTATAACCTCTCAGCATCTGTGCTCTGGACAGATGAGCAGCGGATAGGACTGCGTACACCGCGGTACATTCAGTACCTGTTTCTCGTCATCTATAAAACCTCTCAGCATCTGTGATCTGGACAGATGAGCAGCGGATAGGACTGTGTACACCGCGGTACATTCAGTTCCTGTTTCTCGTCATCTATAACCTCTCAGCATCTGTGATCTGGACAGATGAGCAGCGGATAGGACTGCACACACCGCGGTACATTCAGTTCCTGTTTCTCGTCATAGAATCATAGAATGGTAGAGTTGGAAGGGACCTCCTGGTCCAACCCCCTGCTCAAAGCAGGATTCTCTAAATCATCCCAGACAGATGTCTATCCAGCCTCTGTTTGAAGACTTCCATTGAAGGAGAACTCACCACCTCTTGTGGCAGCCTGTTCCACTCATTGATCACCCTAACTGTCAAAAAGTTTTTTCTAATATCTAATCTGTGTCTCCTCCCATTCAGTTTCATCCCATTGCTTCTAGTCTTTCCTTGTGCAAATGAGAATAAAGATGATCCTTCTACAATGTGACAGCCCTTGAGATATTTGTAGACAGCTATTAAGTCTCCTCTCAGTCTTCTTTTTTGAAAGCTAAACATTCCCAAATCCTGTAACCGTTCCTCATAGGACATGGTTTGCAGACCGGTCACCATTCTGGTGGCTCTTCTCTGAACTTGCTCCAGTTTGTTGATGTCTTTTTTAAAATGTGGTGCCCAAAACTGGACACAGTATTCCAGATGAGGTCTGACCAAAGAGAAGTAGAGGGCAATAATGACCTCACGTGATCTAGACTGTATGCTTCTGTTGATACATCCTAGAATTGCATTTGCCTTTTTTGCTGCTGCATCACACTGTTGACTCATGTTAAGTCTGTGATCAATTAGTATACCCAAGTCTTTTTCACATGTGCTGTTACTTAGCCCTATTCCTCCCATTTTGTATATGCTTTTTTCATTTTTATTGCCCAGATGTAGTACTTTGCATTTTTCCCTGTTAAAATCCATTGTTAGTTGCTGCCCACTGCTCCAGTTTATGTATATCTTTTTGAATCCTCTCTCTCTCTTCTCTAGTATTAGCTACCCCTCCTAGCTTTGTGTCATCAGCAAATTTGATCAGTTTACCCTCAATTCCTTCATCTAAATCATTGATAAAGATGTTGAACAATACAGGGCCCAAAACAGAGCCTTGTGGTACCCCACTTGAGACATTCTTCCAACTGGATGTGCAGCCATTTACAACCACTCTTTGGGTCCGATCACTAAGCCAGTTATGAATCCACCTAACAGTTGCCTTGTCCATTCCATACTTAGTCATTTTTTTCAATAAGGATTGTGTGAGATACTTTGTCAAATGCTTTGCTGAAGTCAAGATATACTATATCTACAGCATTTCCCTGATCCACCCAGTCAGTGATTCTGTCATAGAAGGAAATTAAGTTAGTCTGACATGACTTATTAGTTACAAACCCATGCTGACTCTGTTTAATCACTTCATTCTTATCCAGGTACTTGCATACATGTTCTTTAATAATTTGTTCAAAGATCTTTCCTGGTATAGAAGTCAGACTCACCGGCCTGTAGTTCCCTGGGTCCACCTTCTTCCCCTTTTTGAAGATAGGAACAACATTTGCTCTTCTCCAGTCTTCTGGGACTTCTCCTGTTCTCCAAGAATTTTCAAAGATCATGGACAGTGGTTCAAGAATTTCTTCTGCTATCTCCTTCAGTACCCTGGGGTGTAATTCATCTGGATCTGGAGACTTGAATTCATTTATGTTAGCTAAGTGTTTCCTCACTGTCTTTCTGTTTATAGATATCCTGGATTCTTCTATTCCTTTAATAGGACAGTGAAGATCAGTTGATGTTACATTTCCTTTCTGAGAGAAAACAGATGCAAAATACGAATTTAAAAGTTCAGCCTTCTCAACATCCTGACTTACCATTTCATCATTTTCATCCTGTAAAAAATCCTATAGCATCTTTGACTTTTCTTTTACTTTTGACGTATCCCAAATCCTTTTTTGTTGCTTTTGACGTCACTTGCAAGCCTTAATTCATGTCAGCTTTAGATAATCTGATTTGTGCCCTGCAGGTTCTGCAGACGGCATTATATTCTTCTTTAGATATGCCTCCCTCTTTCCATTTGATAAACATTTCTTCTTTCCTTTTTAGCATGTGTTAAGTTCTATGTTCATCCATCCTGGTTTCCTTAAATGCTTCCCATTCTTCCCTCTTTTCGGAATTGTTAACGATTGTGCTTTGAGAATCTCATTTTTCAAGATTTTCCATCCTTCCTGACATTTTTGTCCTTAAGGATATCCAGCCATTGGATCCTATATCCCTGGTCATCTATAACCCCTCAGCATCTGTGATCTGGACAGATGAGCAGCGGATAGGACTGCGTACACCGCGGTACATTCAGTTCCTGTTTCTCGTCATCTATAACCCCTCAGCATCTGTGATCTGGACAGATGAGCAGCGGATAGGACTGCGTACACCGCGGTACATTCAGTTCCTGTTTCTCGTCATCTATAACCCCTCAGCATCTGTGATTGGACAGATGAGCAGCGGATAGGAATGCACACACCGCGGTACATTCAGTTCCTGTTTCTCGTCATCTATAACCTCTCAGCATCTGTGCTCTGGACAGATGAGCAGCGGGTAGAAGATAAGCAGTTCAGTTTCTGTCTTTATTCATTTCAATTACAGATAAATATTTTTTTTTAAAAATGAAACAAAAACAAATTTGCTGATAAATGAGGAGAGTGCGGCACAGAGCGCAGATGCCCCGAAGCCTCAGGCACTGCAGTGCTACCCATGGCCATTGAAGACTGACTGTCCTTATACAGCGATGTTGGGGGCGGGGGGGCGGGCGCGGTACAGAGCTGTGCACACATGAATCTGCCGCTGATGACTATGGTACGGTTTTATTTGCCATAGGTTTCCCATATACTGACCCCAAAGAACACAGATCATCTTTCCCTCTGTCGGCTAGTTGGTCTTTCGTTGCGGTTCGTCTTCATTTAGTCTGGACTTCAGGTGTTGTTTGTAGGATAAGATGTCTCCGGTCCACTTGGTGACCGCCTGCTTCTCGCACACCCAAATCTCCTGAGCCACCTGCAATTACACACAATCCATTAGTCAATTCAGGCTCCATGGAAAAGTCCTCCTGTCTGTGAATGATATCTCACCTGCTGGATCAGCGAAAGTCGTGGCTCACAAGCATCATCCCTCCTTCAAAGTCATTGATGGCATCGGCCAGCGCATCGATCGTCTCAATGTCCAGATGATTGGTGGGCTCGTCCAAGAAAAAGCATGTGGGGACTTTGCCAGGCAGCCAGGCGAAGCAGACGCGGCACTTCTGCCCATCAGACAGGTTACGGATTGGACTCACCTGTGCAAGAGAAAGGTGTCACCTTCGGACGGACGGGAGGGAGGGCGGACAGACGGAGGGAGGGCGGACAGACGGGAGGGCGGGCGGACAGACAGACGGGAGGGCGGGCGGACAGACAGACGGGAGGGCGGGCGGACAGACAGAGGGAGGGCGGGCGGACAGACAGACGGGAGGGCGGGCGGACAGACAGACGGGAGGGCGGGCGGACAGACAGACGGGAGGGCGGGCGGACAGACAGAACGGGCGGAGGGCGGGCGGACAGACAGACGGGAGGGCGGGCGGACAGACAGACGGGAGGGCGGGCGGACAGACAGACGGGAGGGCGGGCGGACAGACAGACGGGAGGGCGGGCGGACAGACGGGAGGGCGGGCGGACAGACGGGAGGGCGGGCGGACAGACGGGAGGGCGGGCGGACAGACGGGAGGGCGGGCGGACAGACGGGGGGGCGGGCGGACAGACGGGAGGGCGGGCGGGGGCAGACGGGAGGGCGGGCGGACAGACGGGAGGGCGGGCGGACAGACGGGAGGGCGGGCGGACAGACGGGAGGGCGGGCGGACGACGGGAGGGGGGGGACAGACGGGAGGCGGGCGGACAGCGGGAGGGGGGGGGACAGACGGGAGGGCGGGCGGACAGGACAGACGGGAGGGCGGGAGACAGACGGGGAGGGCGGGCGGACAGACAGACGGGACGGGCGGGGCGGACAGACAGACGGGGGGGGGGCGGGCGGACAGACGACGGGGAGGGCGGGCGGACAGACAGACGGGAGGGCGGGCGGACAGACAGACGGTGAGGGCGGGCGGACAGACGGGAGGGCGGGCGGACAGACGGGAGGGCGGGCGGGACAGACGGGAGGGCGGGCGGACAGACGGGAGGACGGGCGGACAGACGGGAGGGCGGGCGGACAGACGGGAGGGGCGGGCGGACAGACGGGAGGGGCGGGCGGACAGACGGGAGGGCGGGCGGACAGACGGGAGGGCGGGCGGACAGACGGGAGGGCGGGCGGACAGCGGGAGGCGGGCGGACGGAGGGGGGGCGGGCGGACAGACAGATGGGAGGGCGGGCGGGCGGACAGACGGGAGGGGCGGGCGGACAGACGGTGAGGGCGGGCGGACAGACGGGAGGGCGGCTGATAGTCCATATGGTGTAATGTCCTCATATCATATGTGATGATATCAGCCCCTCTTATTAACGTTGCAGTATTGATATAACCTCCAGACATTACATCATATGTGACTGATATCAGCCACTTAAAAATTCTGGACAGCTGTGATCTGTGCATGGTGGAAGCTTTGCCCTGGCTCCACCCTAGTCTTGGCCCCGGCCCTAAACTTGCCCGGCTCCGCCCTACTCTTGGTCCCGGCCCCACCCTACTCTTGGCCTGGCCCCAACCTTGGCCCTGGCCCCAAACTCGCCCCGGCTCCCACCCTACTCTTGGCCCCAACCCCCCCTCACCCGGGCTCCGCCTACTGTTGGCTCCATCTTCACCCTGGCTCGCCTACTCTTGACCCTGACCGCTACCTCGCACTGGCTCCGCCCTACCTCTGTCCTGGCCCACCGGCTCCGCTCTGCTGTTGGCCTGGTTAACCCTACTCTTGGCCCCATCCTCACAGTGGCTCGGCCTATCTTAGCCCCGCCCTGGCTTCACCTTACTATTGGCCTGGCTCCGCCCTACTCTTGGCCCTTATCCTCACCCCGGCTCCGCTTTACTCTTGGCCTCGACCCCATTCTCACCCTCGCCCTGGCTCCGCCCCACTCTTGGCCTGGCCTATTCTCACCCTCGCCCCGGCTCCACCCTACTCTTGGCCCTGGCACCACCTACTCTTGGCCCTGGCCCCACCCTACTCTTGGCTTGGAGCCACCTTCGCCCTGGCTCCACCCTACTCTTTCCCTGCTCCGCCCTACTCTTGGCCCCATCCTCACCCTGTCCTACTTTTGGCCCTGGCCCCCTCACCTGGCTCCGTCCTACTCTTGACCTGGCCCAACCCTCGCCCTGGCTCCGCCCTACTCTTGGCCTCATCCTCACCCTCGCCCAGTCCTACTCTTGGCCCTGACACCACCTGCTCGCCTTAGTCTTGGCCCAGTCCCACCCTCGCCCAACTCTTGATTGGCCCCACCACACCCTGGCTCCGCCCTACTCTTGGACGGACCACCTGGCTCCGCACTACTCTTGGCCCTGGCCCGGCCCCACCCTCGCCCAACTCTTGATCTGGCCCCATCGTCACCTGGTCGCCCTACTCTTGACCTGGCCCTAACTCGCCTGGCTCCGCCCTACTCTTGTCCCTACCCTCGCCCGACTCCGCCCTACTGTTGGCCTGGCTTCGCCTACTCTTGGCCCCTCCTCCCGGCTCCGGTCTCTCTTAGCCCCGCCCCTACCTTACTGTTGGCCCTGGCTCTGCCCTACTCTTGGCCCATCCTCTCCCCAGCTCGCCCTACTCTTGGCCTCGGCTCCTTCTCACCTCGCCCTGGCTCCGCCCTACTCTTGGCTCTGGCCCAGTCTCCCCCCTCACCCCGGCTCCTGCCTACTTTGGCCATGGCCCCACCTCATCGCCCTACTCTTGGCCTGGCCCCCCTGGCACCGCCCTACTCTTGGCCCTGGACCCACCCTACTCTTGACCCTGGACCCACCTTCGCCCTGGCTTAACCCTCTCTTGCCCTGGCTCCCCCTACTCTTGGTCCCATCATTCTCTTGGCCCTGGCCCCACCCTAGTCTTGGCCTGGGCCCCACCCTCACCCGGCTCCGTCCTACTCTTGACCTGGCCTACCCTCGCCAGGCTCTGCCCTATCTTGTCCCGATCCTCACCCTCGCCCCGTCCTACTCTTGGCCCTGGCCCCACCACTGGCTCTGCCTTAGTCTTGGCCCGGTCCCACCCCCCCCTGCCCTACTCTTGATCTGGCCCACCCTACTCTTGGACTGGCCCACCCTATTTCTTGGCCCTGGCCCCACCCTACTCTTGGCTCTAGCCCCACTGGGCTCCGCCTCACTGTTGGCCCTGGCCCACCTTACTCTGCCCTACTCTTGGCCCCATCCACCCTGGCTCCGGCCTATCTTAGCCCCGCCCCCCTACTGTTGGCCCTGGCTCCGCCTACTCTTGGCTCTATCCTTGCCCCGGCTCCGCCTACTCTTGGCCTCGGCCCCATTCTGGACCTCGCCCTGGTCCGCCCTACTCTTGGCCCTGGCCCCATTTCACCCTCACCCGGCTCCGCCCTACTTCTTGGCCCTGGCCCACCCTACTCTGGCCATGGCCCCGCCCAACTCTTTGGCACTTGTCCCAACCTTCACCCTGGCTCCACCCTACTCTTGCCTGGCTCCGCCCTACTCTTGGCCCCATCCCTCACCCGTCCTACTCTTTGGCCCTGGCCCCACACTGGCTCCGCCTTAGTCATGGCCCGGCCCCACCCTCCTACTCTTGATCTGGCCCCACCCTCACACTGGCTCCGCCCTACCTTGGACTGGGCCACCCCACTTTTGGCCTGGCCCCACCCTACTCTTGGCTCTAGCACACCCTCACCCTGGCTCCGCCCTACTCTTGGACCGGACACCTTGCCCTGGCTCCGCCCTACTTTTGACCCTTTCCCCACCCTCACCATGGCTCCGCCCTACTCTTGGCCCTAGCCCCACTCCTGGCTCCGCCCTACTGTTGGCCCTGGCCCACCCTCACTCCACCCTACTCTTGGCCCTGCTGCACGTACCTGCTGTTTCCCTGTCAGGCCATAGCGCCCAATGATCTTCCTATCTCCTCCTTCTCCTTGATATCGGGGTAGCACTTCATCATGTACTCCAGGGGAGAGAGGTCGAGCTCCAGCTGCTCGTCAGGTGCTGGTGATAGCGGCCGATCTTCACATGAGAATGTTTCCTTATCATCCCATCTGATGGCAGCAGCTGCACGACAAAGGGAGAAAGGGGAGCGGTGAGGACGAGGCGGCGGGAGTTACAGGGGATGGACACAGGACGGGGGGAGCGGGCGAGCACAGGGGGCAGGCGCAGGGTGGATATGCATCTCACCTCCCTGTCAGCAGCTTATAAAGGTGGATTTTCCGGCTCCATTCGGCCCCACAAGGGCCACTCGGGTACCAGGCTATTCCAAACTCCAGGTCTTTGATGAGGGGCTGAAGGCGGGAGAGACGGGCGTTACAATGGGCTCTAGTGCGCTAGGTGTCGGTCTGTGCTTACCCCTCCCCGTGTAGCGAAGTGAGTTTGCCCATGATCCCGGGGGGGGATTTTCCACAGGCGGGAAATGAACGACAGCGTCTAAAACACAAAGAACCTGAGGACGCATGTGGGGGCCGCCCGTGGATGCGCGAAGAGCCACTGTGGCGGACTGAGCTCAGGCAGAAAAGGGCACCTATCCCGCCCATCTTGCCCCGTCCCCCACCCATCCCCCCTTCCCCACCTGTCAGTGACCACTCGCCCGTCAGTCCTGACGAATATCTTCTGCGGTTTCTCTTTGCTTGCGCCTGCGAGCCAACTTAGCGCTGCCGTGTCCGACGAGGATTAATTCTGCGCGGGGAAGAAGAAGCATAAGTCCGGTTGAATCTAGTGGCCTCTCTGAACACGCCCCCCACTACAACCCCCAGCACAGGCCGTACTACACCCCCCCACAGGCCGTACTATACCCCCCCCACAGGCCGTACTACACCCCCCAGCACAGGCGTACTACACCCCCCAGCACAGGCCGTACTACACCCCCCCCACAGGCCGTACTATAACCCCCCCACACAGGCCGTACTACACACCCCCAGCACAGGCTGTACTACACACCCCCAGCACAGGCCGTACTACACCCCCCCACAGGCCGTACTATACCCCCAGCAAAGGCCGTACTACACACCCCCCAGCACAGGCCGTACTACACCCCCCAGCACAGGCTGTACTACAAACCCCCAGCACAGGCCGTACTACACCCCCCCACAGGCCGTACTATACCCCCCCACAGGCCGTACTACACCCCCCCACAAGGCCGTACTATACCCCCCACACGGCCGTACTACACCCCCCAGCACAGGCTGTACTACAAACCCCCCAGCACAGGCCGTACTACACCCCCCCACAGGCCGTACTATACCCCCCCACAGGCCGTACTACACCCCCCCAGCACAGGCCGTACTACACCCCCCCACAGGCCGTACTACAACCCCCCAGCACAGGCCGTACTACACACCCCCAGCACAGGCCGTACTACACCCCCCCCCAGCCAGGCCGTACTACACCCTCCAAGCACAGGCCGTACTACACACCCCCAGCACAGGCGTACTACACCCCCCCAGCACAGGTCGTACTACACCCCTCCAGCACAGGTCATACTACACCCCCCACAGGCCGTACTATACCCCCCCACAGGCCGTACTACACCCCCCCAGCACAGGCTGTACTACAAACCCCCAGCACAGGCCGTACTACACCCCCCCACAGGCCGTACTATACCCCCCCAGCACAGGCCGTACTACACCCCCCAGCACAGGTCGTACTACACCCCCCCAGCACAGGCCGTACTACACCCCCACCACAGGCCGTACTATACCCCCCACACAGGCCGTACTACACCCCCCCAGCACAGGCCGTACTACACCCCCCCAGCACAGGCCGTACTAACCACCACCTCCCCACAGGCCGTACTACACCCCCCACACAGGCCGTACTATACCCCCCGCACAGGCCGTACTACACCCCCCCCAGCACAGGCCGTACTACACCCCCCCAGCACAGGCGTACTACACCCCCCCAGCACAGGCCGTACTACACCCCCCCAGCACAGGCCGTACTACACCCCCCACACAGGCCGTACTACACCCCCCCACAGGCCGTACTAACCCCCCCAGCACAGGCCGTACTACACCCCCCCACAGGCCGTACTACACCCCCCAGCACAGGCCGTACTAACCCCCCCCACAGGCCGTACTAACACCCCCAGCACAGGCCGTACTACACCCCCCCCAGCACAGGCCGTACTAACACCCCCCCACAAGGCCGTACTACACCCCCCCAGCACAGGCCGTACTACACCCCCCCAGCACAGGCCGTACTAACCCCCCAGCACAGGCCGTACTACACCCCCCCAGCACAGGCCGTACTACACCCCCCCACAGGCCGTACTACACCCCCCCACAGGCCGTACTAACCCCCCAGCACAGGCCGTACTACACCCCCCAGCACAGGCCGTACTAACCCCCCCACAGGCCGTACTACACCCCCCCAGCACAGCCGTACTAACCCCCCCACAGGCCGTACTACACCCCCCAGCACAGGCCGTACTAACCCCCCAGCACAGGCCGTACTACACCCCCCCACAGGCCGTACTACACCCCCCAGCACAGGCCGTACTACACCCCCCCACAGGCCGTACTAACCCCCCAGCACGGCCGTACTACCCCCCAGCACAGGCCGTACTACACCCCCGCACAGGCCGTACTACAACCCCCCACACAGGCCGTACTATACCCCCCAGCACAGGCCGTACTACACCCCCCACACAGGCCGTACTAAACCCCCAGCACAGGCCGTACTACCACAGCCTACACCCCCACAGGCCGTACTACACCCCCGCACAGGCGCACACGTACTAACACCCCCCAGCACAGGCCGTACTACACCCCCCCAGCACAGGCCGTACTACACACCCCCAGCACAGGCCGTACTAACACCCCCCAGCACAGGCCGTACTACACCCCCCCAGCACAGGCCGTACTATCACACCCCCCAGCACAGGCCGTACTACACCCCCCCAGCACAGGCCGTACTACACCCCCCCACAGGCGTACTACACCCCCCAGCACAGGCCGTACTACACCCCCACACAGGCCGTACTACCACCCCCCAGCACAGGCCGTACTACACCCCCCAGCACAGGCCGTACTACACACCCCCCAGCACAGGCCGACTACACCCCCCCAGCACAGGCCGTACTACACCCCCCAGCAGGCCGTACTACACCCCCCAGCACAGGCCGTTACTACACCCCCCCACAGGCCGTACTAACCCCCCCAGCACAGGCCGTACTACACCCCCCAGCACAGGCGTACTACACCCCCAGCACAGGCCGTACTAACCCCCCCACAGGCCGTACTACACCCCCCGCACAGGCCCCCCGTACTACACCCCCCCAGCACAGCCGTACTACACCCCCCAGCACAGGCCGTACTACACCCCCAGCACAGGCCGTACTACACCCCCAGCACAGGCCGTACAACCCCCCACAGGCCGTACTACACCCCCCCCAGCACAGGCCGTACTAACCCCCCACAGGCGTCACACCCCCAGCACAGGCCGTACTACAACCCCCAGCACAGCCGTACTACACCCACAGGCCGTACTACACCCCCCAGCACAGGCCGACTACACCCCCCAGCACAGGCCGTACATACACCCCCCAGCACAGGCCGTACTACACCCCCCGCACAGGCCGTACTACACCCCCCAGCACAGGCCGTACTCACCCCCAGCACAGGCCGTACTCACCCCCCGCAGACAGGCCGTACTCACCCCCCCCACAGGCGTACTAACACCCCCCAGCACAGGCCGTACTACACCCCCCAGCACAGCCGTACTAACCCCCCCAGCACAGGCCGTCTAACCCCCCCAGCACAGGCCGTAACAACCCCCCAGCACAGGCCGTATAACCCCCACACAGCGTCAAAGCCAGAGCTACACCCCGCACAGGCCGTACTACACCCCCAGCACAGGCCGTACTACACCCCCCCACACAGGCCGTACTACACCCCCCCGCACAGGCCGTACTACACCCCCCACAGGCCGTACTAACCCCCCAGCACAGGCCGTACTACACCCCCCAGCACAGGCGTACTACACCCCCAGCACAGGCCGTACTACACCCCCGCACAGGCCGTACTACACCCCCCCAGCACAGGCCCCGCCCCCGCGCACTCACTTTCATGTGCGCGATCTGATCCTGCTCCCAGTTGAACCTCTTCATCTGATTCTCCTCCAGCTCCAGCCGCGTCTTCACGTACTGATCATAATTCCCCTGCACAGACGAAGACATGAAAGCGGTGGCACCGAGCGCAGAGCAGAGTACAGAGCAGAGCGCGCCAGACCGCAGAGCACCAGAGCACAGAGCAAAGCGCAGAGCAGAGAGCGCCAGACCGCAGAGCAGAGAGCGCCAGACCGCAGAGCGCCAGAGCAAAGCGCAGAGCAGAGAGCGCCAGACCGCAGAGCAGAGAGCGCCAGAGAGCAGAGCAGAGAGCGCCAGACGGCAGAGCAGAGCACAGAGCAAAGCGCCAGACTGCAGAGCGCCAGACTGCAGAGCGGAGTGCCAGACCGCAGAGCGCCAGACTGCAGAGCAGAGCGCCAGACCGCAGAGCGCCAGACTGCAGAGCAGAGCGCCAGACCGCAGAGCACAAAGCAAAGCGCAGAGCGCCAGACACCGCAGAGCAGAGCGCCAGACCCAGAGCACCGACTGCAGCAGAGCCAGAGCGGCCCAGGAGAGCGCCGCAGAGCAGACGCCAGATCGCAGAGCAGAGCGCCAGACGCAGAGCACAGACGCGCAGACCGCAGAGCACCAAACGCAAGCGCAGAGCGCCAGACCGCAGAGCAGAGCGCCAGATCGCAGAGCACCGACTGCAGAGCAGAGCGCCAGACCGCAGAGCACCAGAACCGCAGAGCAGAGCGCCAGACAGCAGAGCACCAGACCGCAGAGCGCCAGACGCAGAGCACCAGACCGCCAGAGCACCAGACCGCAGAGCAAAGCACCAGACCGCAGAGTGCCAGACTGCAGAGCAGAGCGCCAGACCGCAGAGAGCCAGACTGCAGAGCAGAGCGCCAGACTGCAGAGCAGAGCGCCAGACCGCAGAGCACAAAGCAAAGCGCAGAGACACCGACTGCAGAGCAGAGCGCCAGACCGCAGAGCACCAGATCGCAGAGCACAGAGCGCCAGACCGCGCAGAGCAGAGCGCCAGAACCGCAGAGCAGAGCGCCAGATCGCAGAGCACCGACTGCAGAGCAGAGCGCCAGACCGCAGAAGCACACCAGACCGCAGAGCGCCAGGACAGCAGAGCAGCGCAGACCGCAGAGCGCCAGACCGCAGAGCAGAGCACCAGACCGCAGAGTGCCAGACCGCAGAGCAGAGCGCCAGACAGCAGAGCACCAGACCGCAGAGCAGCCAGACCGCAGAGCAGAGCGCCAGACAGCAGAGCACCAGACCGCAGAGCGCCAGACCGCAGAGCGGAGCGCCAGACCGCAGAGCAGAGCACCAGACCGCAGAGTGCCAGACTGCAGAGCGCCAGACCGCAGAGTGCCAGATCGCAGAGCAGAGCGCCAGACCGCAGAGCAGAGCACAGAGCGCCAGACCGCAGAGCACAGCACCAGACCCCAAAGCAGAGAGTGCCAGACCGCACAGCACAGAGCGCAGACCGCAGAGCAGAGCGCCAGACCGCAGAGCAGAGCACAGAGCGCCGGACCGCAGAGCACAGCGCCAGACCCCAGCGCCAGACCGCACAGCAGAGCGCAGACCACAGAGCATCAGACTGCAGAGCAGAGAACGCCAGCCCGCAGAGCAGAGCACACAGCGCCAGACCCCAGAGCAGAGTGCCAGACCGCACAGCAGAGCGCAGAGCACAGACCGCAGAGTAGAGCATCAGACCGCAGAGCAGAGCACAGAGCGCCAGACCGCAGAGCACAAAGTACCAAACCGCAGAGCCACAGACCACACTCACCGTGTAGTACTTCAGTTTACGGTTGTGCAGATGGATGATGTTTGTACAAACCCCGTTCAAGAAATCCTGAGAGTGCGACACAAGGACCAGGATTCTGCGGAAACTGGAAGAGAACACCACCAGTGAGAAGCCACAATCCCACAGGAGGCCGCGGCCCGCCCAATCTCACAGGAGGCCGCGGCCCGCCCAATCTCACAGGAGGCCGCGGCCCGCCCAATCCCACAGGAGGCCGCAGCCCGCTGAATCCACCTGACACCTCCCATCACGATTGCACACCCAAGTATCCAAGTGTGGCCCCCAGCACAGCACAGCCCCCTCTGTCGGCGCCCGTGGGAGGCAGCTACTCACGACTTTAGCTCCTCCTCCAGCCACACACACGCCTCCAGGTCCAGATGATTGGTTGGCTCATCCAAGAGTAACATAAAGGGGCGGATGAAGAGGGCTCTGTGGAGAGGAGAGCAGCGTCAGCACAGCTCCTGTGTGAGGGCCCGAGCAGCCTCCTCCCCCAGATGAGGCCTTACCTGGCAAGGGCCACGCGCATTCTCCAGCCTCCGCTGAAATCTTTCAGCTTCTTGCGCTGCATGGCCGGGGTGAAGCCGAGTCCGTGCAGGATCCGAGACGCCCGCACTTCAGCTTTGGCGGCATCCAGCTCCTCCAGACGCTCGTACAGCTCCAGGAGCTTCTCACACTCCGCTGCCAAGAGAAAAGAAAGGTCAGGAAGAGGCAGGGGCGAGCAAGGCGCGAGCACAGGGGCGGCGAGCAAGGCGCAAGCAGAGGGGCGGCGAGCAAGGCGCGAGCACAGGGGCGGTGAGCAAGGCGCGAGCACAGGGGCGGCGAGCACAGGCGCGAGCAGAGTGGCGGCGAGCAAGGCGCGAGCACAGGGGCGGCGAGCAAGGTGCGAGCACAGGTGCGGCGAGCAAGGCGCGAGCAGAGGGCGGTGAGCAAGGCGCGAGCACAGGGGCGGCGAGCAAGGCGCGAGCACAGGGGCGGCGAGCAAGGCACGAGCACAGGGGCGGCGAGCAAGGCGCAAGCAGAGGGGCGGCGAGCAAGGCGCGAGCACAGGGGCGGCGAGCAAGGCGCGAGCACAGGGGCGGCGAGCAAGGCGCGAGCAGAGGGGCGGCGAGCAAGGCGCGAGCAGAGGGGCGGCGAGCAAGGCGCGAGCAGAGGGGCGGCGAGCAAGGCGCGAGCACAGGGGTGGCGAGCAAGGCGCGAGCACAGGGGCGGCGAGCAAGGCGCGAGCACAGGGGCGGCGAGCAAGGCGCGAGCAGAGGGGCGGAGAGCAAGGCGTGAGCACAGGGGCGGCGAGCAAGGCGTGAGCACAGGGGCGGCGAGCAAAGGGCGAGCAGAGGGGCGGCGAGCAAGGCGCGAGCACAGGGGCGGCGAGCAAGGCGCAAGCAGAGGGGCGGCGAGCAGGCGCAAGCAAGGGCGGTGAGCAAGGCCGAGCACGGGGCGGCGAGCAAGGCGCGAGCAGAGTGGCGGCGAGCAAGGCGCGAGCAAGGGGCGGCGAGCAAGGTGCGAGCACAGGGGCGGCGAGCAAGGCGCGAGCAGAGGGGCGGTGAGCAAGGCGCGAGCAAGGGGCGGCGAGCAAGGCACGAGCACAGGGGCGGCGAGCAAGGCACAAGCAGAGGGCGGCGGCGAGCAAGGCGCGAGCACAGGGGCGGCGAGCAAGGCGCGAGCACAGGGGCGGCGAGCAAGGTGCGAGCACAGGGGCGGCGAGCAAGGCGCGAGCAGAGGGGCGGCGAGCAAGGCGCGAGCCAGAGGGGGGCGGCGAGCAAGGCGCGAGCAGAGGGGCGGCGAGCAAGGCGCGAGCACAGGGGCGGCGAGCAAGGCGCGAGCACAGGGGCGGCGAGCAAGGCGCGAGCAGAGGGGCGGAGCAAGGCGCGAGCACAGGGGCGGCGAGCAAGGCGCGAGCACAGGGGCGGCGAGCAAGGCGCGAGCACAGGGGCGGCGAGCAAGGCACGAGCACAGGGGCGGGAGAGCAAGGCAGAGCACAGGGGCGGCGAGCAAGGCGCGAGCACAGGGGTGGCGAGCAAGGCGCGAGCACAGGGGCGGCGAGCAAGGCGCGAGCACAGGGGCGGCGAGCAAGGTGTGAGCACAGGCGCGAGCAGAGGGGCGAGCGAAGCAGAGGGGCGGCGAGCAAGGCGCGAGCACAGGGGCGGCGAGCAAGGCGCGAGCACAGGGGAGGCGAGCACAGGGGTGGCGAGCAAGGAGTGAGCACAGGGGTGGCGAGCAAGGAGTGAGCACAGGGGAGGCGAGCACCAGCGAAGTGGAGTCGGTATAAAATAGACTGACTAAAACAATATATAATAAATTGGGTACAATATTTAAAAGCGTAGAATCCTAGTATGTTAGCGTAGGAAGGGACCTCCAGGGTCATTGTGTTGAACCCCCTGCACAAAGCAGGATTCACTAAATCATCCCAGACAGATGTCTGTCCAGCCTCTGTTTGAAGACTTCCATTGAAGGAGAACTCACCACCTCTCATGGCAGCCTGTTCCACTCATTGATCACCCTCACTGTCTAATATCTAATCTGTGTCTCCTCCCATTCAGTTTCATCCCATTGCTTCTAGTCTTTCCTTGTGCAAATGAGAATAAAGATGATCCTTCTACAATGTGACAGCCCTTGAGATATTTGTAGACAGCTATTAAGTCTCCTCTCAATCTTCTTTTTTGCAGCTAAACATTCCCAAATCCTGTAACCGTTCCTCATAGGACATGGTTTGCAGACCGGTCACCATTCTGGTCGCTCTTCTCTGAACTTGCTCCAGTTTGTTGATGTCTTTTTTAAAATGTGGTGCCCAAAACTGGACACAGTATTCCAGATGAGGTCTGACCAAAGAGGAGTAGAGGGCAATAATGACCTCACGTGATCTAGATTCTATGCTTCTGTTATACATCCCAGAACTGGACCCAGCATCCAGATGACTCCTCTGACCGAGGAGGAGCAGAGGGGAGAATTACAGGATGTGCTGAATATTTGCTCCTAATAACTTGGGAGCGCTATGAAATGTTCCTATAAATGTCTGTTCTGCTCCTGACCTCGGCTTTTAGTGGAGATGAATCTGTGCTGCACTTTATGGCTGGCTCGGTACTAATTAAGGAACGTGCCTCTGACTGCGGAGCCCCATATGGGTAATTTTATAGGAACATACAGTTCAGTGCCCAATTCCCCCCATACACCACTCCCCAGATGATGCTCTAATTGGGACGCCCAACTGACCAATGGGATTGAAGGGGAAGGGGCATCCGGCCACACCTACATGGGTTAAAGTCGGGCGCTTGGGGTCATTGTCTTTCTCTTTCCCCTCGGCTGACCCCCGGAATCCCCCCTGCAGCACAGGAAGGTGAGCACTGGCTTCACGCCCTTATTACTGGCCTCAGCGCTCACCACCCTGTGCCCTCTCCGGACACCTAATGGCGCCTCGGCCTTTCCCTTCATGCCCCCGGGGCACCGTCCTCGCCTGCTCCTCCCTCACTCTGCCGTCTTCCCTTCTATCATGGCCTCCCTACCACTGGGTTGCCCGGGGCCATCACCTCCCCGTGTCAGTTCCATCTGGCCCACCTGTCAGCTGCCGTTCTTGGAGAACCATCATCATCTTTCAGTCCGCCCATGGCCCCCCATCCTCCTCCGGTGAACGGTGGCAGGCGGTCCGCAAGGTGCTCCTGCCCTCTCGAACGGCTCCATGTCGGCGGGGGCGACAACATCCCAGTGCCACTGCGTCGTCCTCGTTGTTCCACAGTTCGGGTCAGGACGCGCTGGGCCCCTGCAGTCACCGCCCACTTCCCAGCATGTCATGTTCTGGCCCCGCCCTCCTCCACACAAGACTTCCAGAAGTCTTCTGACGGTGGCCGGATCAGCCCAGGCCACACCGTCCCTCCTGCAGGCGCAGCTGCACCGCTTGCATGGGGGACGCAGGGAGAGGATTCAGGTCCACAATGCCGCTGCAAAGCGAGCTGATTGGTCAAAGCCAGCAGTACTACTCTAAATGTAATCGCACCAATCACTGATGCACCACCAACACCCCCAACGACCGCCCAAACAGAAGCCAATAACCAATGTACATTGACCCCTGCCCTACCATACACGGCCCACCTCCCATATTACACAGCACACCACTACCAGCTATGGCCCTTAATACAATTAATGAACCCCTTATTGATGACATGACGGCCCCCAAAACGCCCCATAGCAGCAGCGGGCCCAGGCATAGACACCGCTGGACCTCCCGCTCCCCCTCAGACGATTCCCGCTATCCCTCTAAAAGACATTCATCACGTTACCACCACAGACACAAGTCACAGAGGGGCTTCCACAGATCTCTGCCCTCTAGATGGCGCTCCCTAGCCACATCTGAGTGGTCCGACGCATCCGAGAGTCACGATAGGCGGGATCAGGCACAGGACAGACACCAGCGGTAACGTGCTCCATCACGGGCTGTCAGCCAGAGTGAATCACGCGGAGCCTCCAGCCAATCCAACCACCAGATCAACGCCGGAGTTCCTCTGTCAACGGGAGTCACTTGGGCTCGGGCGCACGACAGAGGTCAGATGTTACGTGCTCCATCACTGGCTGTCAGCCAGGGAGATCCCTCCCAATCTCCCAGAGTCTCCGGCCAATTCAACCACCGAACTAGAATCAACGATACAGCGGAAGCCGGAGTTCCTCCATCACCAGGAGTCACCCGGCCCGAGTCACATAGCGGTGAGTGTTTTCAATCCAGCGAACACCAAGCTGTACATTACACAGGAAAGGAAACCAGGAACTAGTATCAGCTATTAAGGCGCCGGTTCAACACTTGACGCGCCCATGTCGGTCAACCGACAACAAGGCGACACCTCAGTCAGCGAGCTTACACAAAGATGCGTTTTTATGAGGAATTAGCCCACTAAGCGCACACATAGAAGAGAATAGACAGAAAATATGGAATAAAGATTATGTCGACATATAGTCATTATTATCAGCCGACCAACAGACTGTAGATAAAGGAGGACAAGCGAGCAGTCATAAGATAGAAACAGACCAAAAATAGCACAATGAATAAACTGACTACAGGCGTTTGCAGTCCTAGTCTGTATTATGGGCCAGAAGCATCCGGAACGCTGCTCCGAATTATACACTGCTCAAAAAAAAATAAAGGGAGCACTTAAACAGAATATAACTCCGAGTAAATCAAACTTCTGTGAAATCAAACTGTCCACTTAGGAAGCACACTGATTGACAATCAATTTCACATGCTGTTGTGCAAATGGAATAGATAACAGATCGAAATTATTGGTAATTATCAAGACCCCCTCAATAAAGGAGTGGTTCTGCAGGTGGGGACCACAGACCACATCTCAGTACCAATGCTTTCTGGCTGATGTTTTGGTCACTTTTGAATGTTGGTTGTGCTTTCACACTCGTGGTAGCATGAGACGGACTCTACAACCCACACAAGTGGCTCCGGTAGTGCAGCTCATCCAGGATGGCACATCAATGCGAGCTGTGGCAAGAAGGTTTGCTGTGTCTGCCAGCGTAGTGTTCAGAGGCTGGAGGCGCTACCAGGAGACAGGCCAGTACACCAGGAGACGTGGAGATATAGGCACGAGTGCTCCGCTTGTGCAGGGGGACACTCGTCCGACAAACAGAGCGCCTACAAAGCAGAACCCCGGTGAGCGTAACCGCAATGGGCCCCTGGTTAAGCCTCTATCCCAATAAAGCAGCGGCACGGTTACTACACTACAGCTTTACATACGGATTCTTTATCTCTTTTAAATTCTGTAGAAAACCAACCTTGGCTGATACCCTAAAATCCTCTCGCAAATTCCCTGAAATTTTGCACCAAAAAAAATCGAAAAAGGAGGTTGAACTAGGTAGAATGGCGGGCCCCTTTCAGTCGTTGCCGTTCCAAAATATTAGAATCTCGCCGTTAGGCATTATTCCTAAAAAACCCAGTAAATATCATCTGATCCATCATCTGTCTCACCCAAAAGGCAAATCGGTTAACAACGCTATTCCCCCAGAGGAAGCTTCCATGACGTACGCGTCGTTTGACAAGGCGGTAGAATTAGTCCGCACTTCCGGGTTCGGCGCCCTGCTGGCTAAATCAGACAGAGTCGGCATTCCGCCTATTACCCGTGCACCCTGAATGTTTCTGCCTATTAGGTTGCAAGGTGGACCAGCACTATCACTTTGATATGTTCCTGCCGATGGGATGCTCCATTTCGTGTCACTATTTCGAGCTATTCCGTACTTTCCTGGACAGGGTAGTCCGTCTTGAAACAGACAGCAATTCTCTGATTCATTACCTCGACGATTTTTTGTTTGTCGGCCCCAAAAATTCAAAACTCTGCTACTTCCTTCTCGAAAAATTTAAATTTACCGTATTTTTCAGATAAGATGCTTAATAAAATGGTGGTGCTTCTTATAAGCCATGCATCTTATTGCTTACCGCGGGTGGTGGCTGCGGTGAAGCGGGGTGCCAGGGACGCTACTGGAGGAGGCAAGAGTGGAACGTTGCTGCAGGCTGGGATGAGGGTGTGTCCCGATGTGTGGTGCGCTGCTGTGGGTGTCCGATGCCACCGCTGCACTCTGTCCTCGGTGCTGCCGGGTGCTTGCTGCCGCGCTGTGTCCGGTGCTGCGGGGGTGGGCTCTGCCGACATTGTGCGAAAGGCCAGAGCCTCCCGCAGATCGTCCATGCTTCCCTGTGCAGTGGAGTCCGGGAAAATGGCTGCCGGGGGGACCAGCGCATGCACAGATGGAGATCTTGGCACCAAGATCTCAGGAGAACCTTTCACAAAATGTCGGCAGAGCCACCCCCCCCCGCAGCACCGGACACAGCGCGGCGGCAAGCACCAGGGACACAGCGCGGCGGCAGCACCGGACACCCACAGTGGCAGCACCGATAAGGTATATCCGCATTATAAGACGCACCTCCATTTTGGGAAAAAAAGTGCGTCTTATAATCCGAAAAATACGGTACATCACGGCATTTCGGCGTACCGCTATCACCCGAAAAAACAGTCGGCCCATGTAATGTATTGCCTTTCCTTGGCATTTGAAATAGACACCAATTCAATGGTTTTTCACTTACCAGCAGAAAAAATACAGAAAACGCTGCTGATGTTGGAGGGTTTCTGCGAAGTAAAAAAGTCACCCTCCAACAGATGCAGTCATTGCCGGGTCTGCTGACATTCACCAGCCGCGTAATGCCGGTCGGCAGAGCCTTCTCTCGCCAATTATCGCTGGCGACAAAGGGCATTTCCCAGCCCGGCCATGGAAGGAGGCTCGCTCGCTCATAGAAGGCAGACTTACTAGTCTGGAAGACATTAATACAATCCTACAATGGCCATACCTGCATCATGGCAAAAGATGTCAAGCAAGGACCTAGGGCTCGCGGTAGAAGGACGTAACAAAGAGGGTTTTGCAGCAATCTACAAAAATCAATGGTGCAAAGGCAGCTGGCCGGAGCTATGGACCACAGCAAGCTGGTGGCGCGATCCAGCCCTGTTAGAAATTTTCGCAATAGTGTTGGCGGTGGAGCTATGGGGTAAAAAGTTGATTTCAAACGAAAGATACGAGAACCGCAAGGAGCTTAAACCATAAGTCTTTGGCATCCCTGCCCTTACTCACTCTCTTATGCCGGCTAGCATTATTATGCTTGAAACAACATCTGGCGCCGAGCCAGATTAGTGGCAGATGTAGATGATAATCTCGTTAACTCTGTTATCTTCTGACTGGCAGGCCTGCACAGACCTTCTCCCCAATGTGCAAGCATCGGGAGTCCTGTGTCCGCCATCTCTATGGGACACAGTGGCCAATCACTGATGCCATTAATCCGCGCCTCCGTTACACCGGCTACATGGCAGGCCTATGGCAAGGCGTGGGCGGAATGGTGCTCTCTAATTCAGGGCAAGTGCGATAACTGCGAACGAGCAAGATGTGAAGTGTCAACAGCAGTTTTGTTTCGGCTCAAAGAAAGAGGGGCGTCGGGTACATCGGCACAACGCCATTTATCGGGTATGGCCTTTTTCTTTCAATTAATGGAGTGGGCTGACGTTACAAAGTTCTTTTTCATCAAACAAGCCATTAAAGGCTGGAAAAGGCTTCAACTGAGTCAGGAATGTCGTCGCCCCATTTCACTGGGTTTATTGCAAGACATTATTTCAATATCCTCATAAGTATGCCAGTCACAATACGAGGCGATCCTCATCAGCAGCCTTCACTATCGCTTTTTCGGTGCGCTGCGCATTAGCGAATTGATCCCGCGGTCAAAAACAGCGTCGGAAGGTGGTTTACTCAACGAGGACTTAGTCATGTGCAGCGACGCTCTGCGCATTTGCGTACGAAAATCCAAGTGCGATCCCGCCGGTAGGGGCACGTGGGTCCTGGAGAACTCATCAGATGGCCCAGTATGCCCACTAAAAATGGTGAAGCGATATGCGTTAATAAGACACGCAAGCAGATTTTTTCTCTCACATACAGACGGGTCCCCTCTTAAAAAGTATCAATTTCAGGCAATTTTCAAGCAGCGCTTAAAAGAAAACGGCGCTAATCCAAATCTGTGCAGCCACTGAAGCAGCTAGGGCAGGAGTTTCGGAGGCCGAGGTGCAGAGAATGGGTCATCAGAAATCCGCCTGCTTCGCCAGATATATAAGACCTGACTTGCTGAAGTAACACATCTGGTCTCTTACAGACGTCTGTAAGCCAGCAGTTTGGATATTAGGTCATTTATATGGCGGAAAAAAGGGCTGCGCTTCGGCCTGGAGGAAAAAAAATCTAGGCTTCCCGAGTCTGGAGGTCAACTGGAGAGGGATCAGAGGCCTTCTGTAATGATAAGTGAAAATATCATTCATAACTTTTTCGGGGCATTCCATGTTGCAGTCTGGGACACTGTCCGTCTCCTTCCCCCGACCCTGCAGTTGCAGGGCTCTTTCTCTCTCCCTAGCCCAACTGCAGCTCGCTCCTTCATTTCGCCCCCACCTCAGGAATGTCTTTGTCTCCAAACCCTGCAGGATGGTCCTATAGCTTATCATGGGAATTCATTCTTTTGGTCATAACTTGCGGGGAGCTTATGTTAGAGACACGAAAGCTACTGTTCTGAATCATGCGTCCATCAGGCGTCGTTACCGTGGTACTGGTGAATTCGTAAGTACAACGGAACCAGAGATATGAAATACTGTAGTGCACAGGGGACTATCTCATCCGAGTTTGGACTCATTTGAACAGTCATTTCAGAATAAGATCACTGATAGATCTGCCGTTATTCTGCTCAGTTCCCAAGCTGAGTTAAGGGCATTATAAATTTCCAGAACTTAAAACTGTAACTTCGAGCTATGGAGGTGGCCAGAAAACCAGCCTCTTTTGTGAGGTCACAAGCCAGGGGTATAAGTCTGCAAACTAGCCCCCCCTGGGCAGATCTAGCTGGAGATGACCTGACTGAAAGATCTCCAAATGAACTATGACGTGTGGCTCCTCCCCCCAGCTTGTCTTGCCTGCAATTAACAAAGTGCCATGTAAGTTTTCACCTTTAACCCTGTTTTATTTTAATTGCATTGTACATAACTATATTGTCTCAGCTTGTTACATCTTTTTATCCTGTATAAACACTGCTTGCATTTTAGGAATAAACATATAAAATTATTAGTTTGGTTCTCCTGCTCTATAAACGATTTTGCACGTGCCTGAAGTACTACGCTACTGATTTGGGGTTGCTACGGACCCTCTTGATAACTTGTTCATTAAGTAAATTGTAGCTGGTGGCAGCTAAAAGGAAGGGGTGTAAAGTGTTGACCTATTGGGTGGCGTTGGTAGTGACGGAGCGGGTTTTATAAGTGTATTGCCTGGCTGCGGCCCGGAGTAATTATAATTCCCTCACTGCAGCGTGCCCAATAGCCAGCACACATCCAAGCGGCCTGTCTGGCGACTAATTATCCCAGGTGCAGTTCCCTGACTGACCTGAGGCTAA
Source organism: Oophaga sylvatica (assembly GCA_033576555.1). Lineage (NCBI taxonomy): Eukaryota > Metazoa > Chordata > Amphibia > Anura > Dendrobatidae > Oophaga > Oophaga sylvatica. The sequence goes on from JARQOD010004664.1 coordinate 26,644, forward strand.
AAGGGGGCGCCAGAGAGCTGCAAGTTCCTAAGTGGAATAATTATAAATTCCTGCAGATTATTCTGACACATTGGGTCGGATGGCAGCAGCCGTCGTGTGAGTGTTTTATCGTCACATTGGTGGAAGCGGTGGGATCATAAGCCGTGATACCCCGGGCTACTGTGTGGCGGTCAGTGTGCCGTTCATCACACCTCCAATGGCAGCAGGTTTGCCCGGAGATAGTCCAAATCTCCAGGAGGGCCAAAGGGCCGGTAACATTAGTGATACACGCAAGTGACAATGATTTGTGAGCTCTGTACAGTGATGACAACGGACAGAGCGCTTCACGTCTTTTACCGGAGATGATATTGGTGTGGTCGGAGACAGTACCACGAGCCGTCTGGCATGGAGTAAGGGACGCAAAAGCCAGAGAGAGATCAAGAAGGAAGATCAATGCATGGATTCAGAAATTTGTCACGGGCAGATGTGGTATTTGGTTCGTCATCACCTGCTGGAAGGAGATAACTCCGCACTATTAAGATTGGACGGCGTTCACTTCACGGACATTGGTACTGACATATTTCTGTCCGGCCTGCGAGACGGAGTTGAACAGGTGCTAATGGTGATGGGTGGAGGTCGGAGTCCTGTGTAGGTCATATACATGATCCTCCGTGGCGGAAAATGTGGAGAAGGGCAAAGGTTCGTAACCGCTCACTGGCCGGTGCGCCTGTCAGTCCAGACAGGGCCTCGGCTATGAGCCCGTTATGAAATGTAAGTGCCTTTCTCTGCTTCTGTAATTAATAAAGTGTGACCGACCTGTTACAACCCATCCAGGCCTGGCATTGTGTTCATTACGGGACTGGCGCAGGGGGAAGGCACTGTGAGACACGCGAGTCTCCGCAGTCTGTCCATGCTCAGTGGTAAATCTCCTCTACAGATCAGAGCAAAAAGCCTCGGGTAAGGAATGCCTGCAGCGCTGCACTCAGCTCAAGAACTGCTAGTGTGAACAGGATTAAGGCAAGTACTTCTTATACATATATCTACACTCAAACGGCATAAATCTAGAGTCCAGTGAATGTTTGCTTCACGTTGCTGTTGCGTTTCCTCGGAGAGGTTAGCTCATCTGATGCTCTTCATGGTGTTTGTCCTGCCACAGTATCAGTTTCTTTCTGGGGTACGATTCACACAATCTCGCTCCCGCACTCCTCAGACTGAAGCTTCGCGATGTGAAACATTTCCTGAGCTGTACCCTGAGAAAGGCCCGAGACTGAAAGTTCAGAGTAAAATTATCTAATAACATGATACAAACGTCTGATCACCTGGACTACTGATTTATGCAGTTTGTTTTGTTTTCAAAATGACTAGTTCTTTCACTCCTTGCTCTATTACGTACTGTCACGTCTTCCGTAGGGAATTACGCTACTAAATTGGGGTGGCCTCTGCCCCACATTCTAGAACCAGAATCTGGTGGCAGCAAGTGTGTATTGGACATTGGTATAGCTGGCAGTGACGGAGCGGGTTTTATAAGCGTATTGCCTGGCTGCGGCTAGGAGCAGTTATAATTCCCTCGAAGCAGCGTGCCTTATAGCCAGTACACATCCAAGTAGGCCCGTCCGGCGACTAATTATTCTAGGTGCAGTTCCCTGACTGACCTGAGGGTAAGGGGGTGACCGAGAGCTGCAATCTCCTAAGCGGAACTGGAAAGTGGGATATACATAAATCCCTGCAGTTGGTGACATTTGGTTGCAGCGGAGGGATAACTAAAATAAGCCCCTCTGTGGTAAAGTAAGGTCAATAGACTTGTTTGCTGTTTTTTTCATCACATTTGGTGGCAGCGGTGGGATCAGAATCTGTGACCCCGGGCCTCCGTCCGCGCCGTTCATCACACCTCGCATTCTCCAAATTTTGGGTGACAGTGATTACTGGTTGGTAACACTTCTAGACCCACGCTACAAGGAGAACTTTCTATCTCTTATTCCCGAGGCTGACAGGTGTACTAAACTGGGGCAGTACCAGAGGGGCTTTGTTGCGGAATTATTAAAAATATTCCCATCTGAAAACGCTGGCGGCAGAGGTCACAGTTCGTTGGACAACCAAGGAGTACAGGTGAGAGAGACAACTCCAATCCAGCAGAGGAACACTGGCAAAGTTCTGGGAGACTTTTCTGAGACCCTCCCATTGCACAGGCCCTGAGGCGCGGGGTACTGTCACAAGGAGAAAGTTTGGGAAGATGCTGAGGGAGTACCTTGTATTTAATATACAGGCAGCTCGTCATATGGCACGGGAGCGTTGTTATGGATCTGTGAGATATTTGCATTCTCTTCTTCCTGGGCGCCATTCCTGGACTGGACTAGGTGTGATCTATAATGTTCCCAGCATTGGTATATTATAACTGGTGGGGGGAATAGCACTGGGGCTTCAGTCCAGGTATAGGGTCACTTTTCATGTCCCCTACCTGTAACTATAGAGTATAGACTAGATTTGGCTCCTATAAACAGCGCCCCCTACATGACATTTCTCTTGGTAAATGGTTTTTTAAAAAATCTTTTTGAATCAATAAAAATCATTTTATTATTATCTCTTCTCAGAACTGGATCCTTCTTTAGTTGAGAATTACAGCTCATTCTGTGTGATTTTTTTTATAAGTTTAGTTTTAAAGTGAATTTATGATTACAAAATGCCTAAGAAGCTTCCTATGAAGTCAGCGGTATCTGAGCATTTCACATTAACTCAAGATTAGTGATGAGCGAGTATGCTAGTTGCTCGGGTGGCCTCCGAGTATTTGGAAGTGCTCGGAGATTTAGTTTCTGTTGCCACAGCTGCATGATTTGCGGCTATTTGACAGCCTGAATACATGTGGGAATTCCCTAACAAACAGGCAATCCCCACATGTATTCAGGCTGTCATGTAGCCGCAAATCATGCAGCTGTGGCAACAGAAACTAAATCTCCGAGCACTTCCAAATGCTCGGTCACCCGAGCAACGAGCATACTCATCACTACTCAAGACACAAAATATTGTGTCAGGGTATGACAGCTGAAAAAGGCAGTGAGCTCCACATCAGCGCATACTCCGGCTGCGATAACGGCGCTGCCACGAGATTACACCCAGAAGTGTTCAAAACCGTGACCGAGAAAGATCACTGCGACACCAGGAAACCAGGGCCCAAGACACATCACCAAGAAACCAGGGCCCAAGGCACATCACCGAGAAACCAGGGCCCAAGGCACATCACCAAGAAGCCAGGGCCCAAGGCACATCAAGAAGCCAGGGCCCAAAGCACATCACCGAGAAACCAGGGCCCAAGGCACATCACCAAGAAGCCAGGGCCCAAGACACATCACCAAGAAGCCAGGGCCCAAGGCACATCACCAAGAAGCCAGGGCCCAAGGCACATCACCAAGAAGCCAGGGCCAGGGACACACAAGAGCCAGGCCCAAGCCATCACCAAGAAGCCAGGGCCCAAGGCACATCACCAAGAAGCCAGGGCCCAAAGCACATCACCAAGAAGCCAGGGCCCAAGGCACATCACCTAGAAACCAGGGCCCAAGGCACATCACCGAAAAAACCAGGGCCCAAGGCACATCACAGAAGCCAGGGCCCAAGGCACATCACCAAGAACCAGGGCCCAAGGCACATCACCAAGAAGCCAGGGCCCAAGACACATCACCAAGAAGCCAGGGCCCAAGGCACATCACCAAGAAGCCAGGGCCCAAGGCACATCACCAAGAAGCCAGGGCCCAAGCACATCACCAAGAAGCCAGGGCCCAAGGGCACATCACCAAGAAGCCAGGGCCCAAGGCACATCACCAAGAAGCCAGGGCCCAAGGCACATCACCAAGAAGCCAGGGCCCAAGGCACATCACCAAGAAACCAGGGCCCAAGGCACATCACCAAGAAGCCAGGGCCCAAGCACATCACCAAGAAGCCAGGGCCCAAGGCACATCACCTAGAAACCAGGGCCCAAGGCACATCACCAAGAACCAGGGCCCAAGGCACATCACCAAGAAGCCAGGGCCCAAGGCACATCACCAAGAAGCAGGGCCCAAAGCACATCACCAAGAAGCCAGGGCCCAAGGCACATCACCAAGAAGCCAGGGCCCAAGGCACATCACCGAGAAACCAGGGCCCAAGGCACATCACCGAGAAACCAGGGCCCAAGGCACATCACCAAGAAGCCAGGGCCCAAGGCACATCACCAAGAACCAGGGCCCAAGGCACATCACCAAGAAGCCAGGGCCCAAAGCACATCACCAAGAAGCCAGGGCCCAAGGCACATCACCGAGAAACCAGGGCCCAAGGCACATCACCAAGAAGCCAGAGACCAAGCACATCACCAAGAAACCAGGGCCCGAGGCACATCACCAAGAACCAGGGCCCGAGGCACATCACCAAGAAACCAGGGCCAAGGCACATCACCAAGAAGCCAGGGCCCAAGGCACATCACCAAGAAGCCAGGGCCCAAGGCACATCACCAAGAAGCCAGGGCCCAAGGCACATCACCAAGAAGCCAGGGCCCAAGGCACATCACCAAGAAGCCAGGGCCCAAGGCACATCACCAAGAATCCAGGCCAAGGCACATCACCAAGAAGCCAGGCCCAAAGCACATCACCAAGAAACCAGGGCCCAAGGCACATCACCAAGAAACCAAGGCCAAAAGGCACATCACCAAGAAACAGGGACCAAGGCACATCACCAAGAAACCAGGGCCCGAGGCACATCACTAAGAAACCAGGGCCCGAGGCACATCACCAAGAAATCACAGAGAAACCAGGGCCCGAGGCACATCACCGAGAAACCAGACCCTAGGCACATCACAAGAAACCAGGGCCCAAGGTACATTACCGAGAAACCAGGCCCAAGGCACATCACCAAGAAACCAGGACCAAGGCACATCACCAGAAACCAGGGCTGAGGCACAACACCAAGAAACCAGGGCCTGAGGCACATCACAAGAAACAAGGGCCCGAGGCACATCACCAAGAAACAGAGCCCGAGACACATCAGGAGCTCTCAACTGGGCACATTAACCCTGCATTGCTAAAAGAAACCTGCAACATTTAATATGAAGGTGAGGTACTTCTCATCGTGCAGAGTAGGAGAAATCAGATGCTGCGTCTCCTGGCCTCTGTCGCCGTAAACCGTGACTACAAGTCACTGCAGAGAGTTGTTCTCCAGATGTGGGGTCATCTATGGAGGATCTGATGGAGGCATGCTACGTCTCAGACACATTACACACTGCACTAATGTTATTTGTACGTTTAGGTGAAGCGCTCCCCCCCCTCCTGCACAGTGTTGTGGTTACAATTTATTAGCTTTATGTTCTATGTACATATCCCGATTATTGCATCATAAAAGTCACGAGAGGCCGGATGTCACCATTGCACTACGGTAAGTGAATCACTAACACATGAGCCACGTATGAGGGGGCCGAAGGCTGCGGGTAGAGGAGCGAGCACAGAGCCTGCGGGAGAGGAGCGAGCACAGAGCCTGCGGGAGAGGAGCGAGCACAGAGCCTGCGGGAGAGGAGCGAGCACAGAGCCTGCGGGAGAGGAGCGAGCACAGAGCCTGCGGGAGAGGAGCGAGCACAGAGCCTGCGGGAGAGGAGCGAGCACAGAGCCTGCGGGAGAGGAGCGAGCACAGAGCCTGCGGGAGAGGAGCGAGCACAGAGCCTGCGGGAGAGGAGCGAGCACAGAGCCTGCGGGAGAGGAGCGAGCACAGAGCCTGCGGGAGAGGAGCGAGCACAGAGCCTGCGGGAGAGGAGCGAGCACAGAGCCTGCGGGAGAGGAGCGAGCACAGAGCCTGCGGGAGAGGAGCGAGCACAGAGCCTGCGGGAGAGGAGCGAGCACAGAGCCTGCGGGAGAGGAGCGAGCACAGAGCCTGCGGGAGAGGAGCGAGCACAGAGCCTGCGGAGAGGAGCGAGCACAGAGCCTGCGGGAGAGGAGCGAGCACAGAGCCTGCGGGAGAGGAGCGAGCACAGAGCCTGCGGGAGAGGAGCGAGCACAGAGCCTGCGGGAGAGGAGCGAGCACAGAGCCTGCGGGAGAGGAGCGAGCACAGAGCTGCGGGAGAGGAGCGAGCACAGAGCTGCGGGAGAGGAGCGAGCACAGAGCCTGCGGGAGAGGAGCGAGCACAGAGCTGCGGGAGAGGAGCGAGCACAGAGCTGCGGGAGAGGAGCGAGCACAGAGCCTGCGGGAGAGGAGCGAGCACAGAGCCTGCGGGAGAGGAGCGAGCACAGAGCTGCGGGAGAGGAGCGAGCCAGAGCCTGCGGGAGAGGAGCGAGCACAGAGCCTGCGGGAGAGGAGCGAGCACAGAGCCTGCGGGAGAGGAGCGAGCACAGAGCCTGCGGGAGAGGAGCGAGCACAGAGCCTGCGGGAGAGGAGCGAGCACAGAGCCTGCGGGAGAGGAGCGAGCACAGAGCCTGCGGGAGAGGAGCGAGCACAGAGCCTGCGGGAGAGGAGCGAGCACAGAGCCTGCGGGAGAGGAGCGAGCACAGAGCCTGCGGGAGAGGAGCGAGCACAGAGCCTGCGGGAGAGGAGCGAGCACAGAGCCTGCGGGAGAGGAGCGAGCACAGAGCCTGCGGGAGAGAGCGAGCACAGAGCCTGCGGGAGAGGAGCGAGCACAGAGCCTGCGGGAGAGGAGCGAGCACAGAGCCTGCGGGCGACGGCACAGAGCCTGCGCGAGAGAGCGTTGCACAGGCCCGCGGAGAGGAGCTAGCATTCAATGTGCCTGCGGGATCGGCATCGCATCCACAGAGCCTTGTCGGAGGGGCACACAGAAACTGCAGAAGACGGCACAGAACTGGGGAGCAGTGCAGCGGCACGAGAGTGCGGGAAGACAGAGAGCCGAGCACAGAGATGCGGACGAGGAGCGGCCAGAGCTGACAGAGAGCATGACGCGAGCAAGAGGCGGGAGAGGAAAGACAGAAAAAAATGCACAGGCCGCGGGAGAGGACAGTCCCGACCAGCGGGAGAGAATGGCGGGTGAGCACAGAGACACTATCGACAGCAGGCAGAGACATGCGGGTCAGAGGAGGGCACAGACAGCGGAGAGGAGCGGCACGAGAGTGCGGGGAGGAGGGCACAGAACGGACAGTCCGACCGCAGGCAGAGATGGCCGGGGTCAGGAGGAGCACAGACTCGGACAGACCCCGACCAGCGGGCAGAGGAATGGCCAGGGTCCGGAGGAGGGCACAGAACGACGTCGACAGCAGGCAGAGAATGGCCGGGTCAGAGGAGGGCACAGAAGACCTAGCTCGCGAGCAGCGAGCAGAGCATGCGGGGTCAGAGGAGGGCACGAGAGCCCGGACGCGGCAGAGAATGGCCGCGGGTAGAGGAGGGCACAGAACTGGACAGTCCCGACCAGCGGGAGAGAGGCCGGGGCAGGGAGAGGGCACAGAACGACAGTCCCCGGAGCAGCGAGCAGAAAAGGCCGGGGTCAGAGGAGGGCACAGAACTGGGACAGTCCCCGACCGCGGGCAGAGAGGGCCGGTCTCGGAGAGGGCAAGAAGGCCAGTCCCGGACCAGCGAGCAGAGAATGCCGGGGTCAGGAGGGCACAGAACTGGACAGTCCGACAGCGGCAAGAGAATGCCGGGAGTCAGGAGGGCACAGAGACGCGGACAGGAGCGAGCACAGAGACAGCGGCGAGAGGAGCGAGCACAGAGATGCGGGTCAGAGGAAGACGAGTCCCGACCGCGGGCGAATGGCCGGGGTCGAGTGCACAGAACGGACAGTTCCCCCCAGCAGCCAGAGAATGCGGGTCACGAGAGGGCACCGAGGACACTCCACGACCAGCGGCAGGAGGGCGGTCGGAGGGCACAGACGGACAGTCCCGACCAGGGGCAGGATGAAGATGGCTGGTGTCAGGAGGCACAGACGCATGTCCCCGACCAGCAGCAAGAATGTCCTGGTCAAGGGGGGCAACAGAAAGACAGTCCCCACAGCAAAGAAAATGGCCGGTCACGGAGTGGCACAGAAGGACAGTCCCCGACCAGCGGCAGAGAATGGCCGGGGTCCGAGGAGGGCACAGAACGGACAGTACTCGACCAGCAGGCAGAGAATGGCCGGGGTCACGAGGAGGGCACAGAACGGACAGTACCTCGACCAGCGGCAGAGAAATGGCCGGGGTCAGGAGGGCACAGAACGGACAGTACTCCGACCAGCGGCAGAGAATGGCCGGGTCAGGAGGGCACAGAACGGACAGTCCCCGACCAGCGGTGCAGAGAATGGCCGGGGTCAGAGGAGGGCACAGAACGGACAGTCCCGACCAGCAGGCAGAGAATGGCCGGGGTCAGAGGAGGGCACAGAACGGACAGTCCCCGACCAGCAGGCAGAGAATGGCCGGGGTCAGAGGAGGGCACAGAACGGACAGTCCCCGACCAGCGGGCAGAGAATGGCCGGGGTCAGGAGGGCACAGAACGGACAGTCCCCGACCAGCGGGCAGAGAATGGCCGGGGTCAGAGAGGGCACAGAACGGACAGTCCCCAACCAGCGGGCAGAGAATGGCCGGGGTCAGGAGGGGCACAGAACGGACAGTCCCCGACCAGCGGCAGAGAATGGCGGGTCAGGAGGGCACAGAACGGACAGTCCCCGACCAGCAGGCAGAGAATGGCCGGGGTCAGGAGGGCACAGAAGGCAGTCCCCGACCAGCGGGCAGAGAATGGCCGGGGTCAGGAGGGCACAGAACGGACAGTCCCCGACCAGCGGAAAGAGAATGGCCGGGGTCAGGAGGGCACAGAACGGACAGTCCCCGACCAGCAGGCAGAGAATGGCCGGGGTCAAAAGGGCTCAGAACGGACAGTCCCCGACCAGCAGGCAGAGAATGGCCGGGGTCAGGAGGGCACAGAACGGACAGTCCCCGACCAGCGGGCAGAAAATGGCCGGGTCACGAGGAGGGCACAGAACGGACAGTCCCCAACCAGCGGGCAGAGAATGGCGGGGGTAAGGAGGGCACAGCGCTCACCTGTCCCATTGAGGCCGATGAGGCCATATCTGCGGCCGGAGTTCAGTTCCAGGGTGGTGTCGTTTAGTAGCTCCTGACCGTGGAATGTCAGAGACATATTAATTATGTGAACGTCTGTGCTGTTAGGGTGCGAGGCCAGGACCCCCGTCACCGCCCGCGCCTCCGCCTTCCGAAGCTCGAACTCTTCCACCTGACGGGTCACTTCATCAACATCTACGAAAAGAGGAAAGCCGGTCACTGACATCCTCTGTGCTACTGTGTCCGGTACTATATACCACATTCATCCTGACCCCACACAGGGTCCATGTGCTCCTGACATCCTCTGTGCTGCTGTGCCCTGTACTATACCACATTCATCCTGACCTCACACAGGGTCCATGTGCTCCTGACATCCTCTGTGCTACTGTGTCCGGTACTATATACCACATTCATCCTGACCTCACACAGGGTCCAGTGCTCCTGACATCCTCTGTGCTGCTGTGCCCTGTACTATACCACATTCATCCTGACCTCACACAGGGTCCATGTGCTCCTGACATCCTCTGTGCTACTGTGTCCGGTACTATACACACATTCATCCTGACCCACACAGGGTCCATGTGCTCCTGACATCCTCTGTGCTGCTGTGCCCTGTACTATACCACATTCATCCTGACCTACACAGGGTCCATGTGCTCCTGACATCCTCTGTGCTGCTGTGTCCTGTACTATACCACATTCATCCTGACCCTACACAGGGTCCATGTGCTCCTGACATCCTCTGTGCTGCTGTGTCCTGTACTATACCACATTCATCCTGACCCCACACAGGGTCCATGTGCTCCTGACATCCTCTGTGCTGCTGTGTCCTGTACTATACACCACATTCATCCTGACCCCACACAGGGTCCATGTGCTCCTGACATCCTCTGTGCTCTGTGCCGGTACTACTACCACATTCATCCTGACCTCACACAGGGTCCATGTGCTCCTGACATCCTCTGTGCTACTGTGTCCCGTACTATACCACATTCATCCTGACCTCACACAGGGTCCATGTGCTCCTGACATCCTCTGTGCTACTGTGTCCGGTACTATATATCACATTCATCCTGACCCACACAGGGTCCATGTGCTCCTGACATCCTCTGTGCTGCTGTGTCCTGGTACTATTACCACATTCATCCTGACCCACACAGGGTCCATGTGCTCCTGACATCCTCTGTGCTGCTGTGCCCGGTACTATACCACATTCATCCTGACCTCACACAGGGTCCATGTGCTCCTGACATCCTCTGTGCTCTGTGCCCTGTACTATACCACATTCATCCTGACCTCACACAGGGTCCATGTGCTCCTGACATCCTCTGTGCTACTGTGCCCGTACTATACCACATTCATCCTGACCCACACAGGGTCCATGTGCTCCTGACATCCTCTGTGCTACTGTGCCGGTACTATACCACATTCATCCTGACTCCACACAGGGTCCATGTGCTCCTGACATCCTCTGTGCTGCTGTGCCTGTACTAATACCACATTCATCCTGACCCTACACAGGGTCCATGTGCTCCTGACATCCTCTGTGCTGCTGTGTCCGGTACTATATACCACATTCATCCTGACCTCACACAGGGTCCATGTGCTCCTGACATCCTCTGTGCTCTGTGTCCGTACTATACACCACATTCATCCTGACCCACACAGGGTCCATGTGCTCCTGACATCCTCTGTGCTACTGTGTCCGGTACTATACACACATTCATCCTGACCCCACACAGGGTCCATGTGCTCCTGACATCCTCTGTGCTGCTGTGTCCTGTACTATACCACATTCATCCTGACCCACACAGGGTTCCCTGTGCTCCTGACATCCTCTGTGCTGCTGTGCCCGGTACTATACCACATTCATCCTGACCTCACACAGGGTCATGTGCTCCTGACATCCTCTGTGCTGCTGTGTCCTGGTACTATACCACATTCATCCTGACCTCACACAGGGTCCATGTGCTCCTGACATCCTCTGTGCTGCTGTGCCCGGTACTAATACCACATTCATCCTGACCTCACACAGGGTCCATGTGCTCCTGACATCCTCTGTGCTGCTGTGTCCTGTACTTATACCACATTCATCCTGACCCCACACAGGGTCCATGTGCTCCTGACATCCTCTGTGCTACTGTGTCCGGTACTTATACCACATTCATCCTGATCCCACACAGGGTCATGTGCTCCTGACATCCTCTGTGCTGCTGTGCCCTGTACTTATACCACATTCATCCTGATCCTACACAGGGTCCATGTGCTCCTGACATCCTCTGTGCTGCTGTGCCGTACTATATACCACATTCATCCTGACCCACACAGGGTCCATGTGCTCCTGACATCCTCTGTGCTGCTGTGTCCTGTACTATACCACATTCATCCTGACCCACACAGGGTCCATGTGCTCCTGACATCCTCTGTGCTACTGTGTCCTGTACTATACCACATTCATCCTGACCCCACACAGGGTCCATGTGCTCCTGACATCCTCTGTGCTGCTGTGTCCGTACTATATACCACATTCATCCTGACCCCACACAGGGTCCATGTGCTCCTGACATCCTCTGTGCTGCTGTGTCCGGTACTATATACCACATTCATCCTGACCCCACACAGGGTCCATGTGCTCCTGACATCCTCTGTGCTGCTGTGCCCTGTACTATACCACATTCATCCTGACCTCACACAGGGTCCATGTGCTCCTGACATCCTCTGTGCTACTGTGTCCGTACTATATACCACATTCATCCTGACCCCACACAGGGTCCATGTGCTCTTGACATCCTCTGTGCTGCTGTGCCTGTACTATACCACATTCATCCTGACCTCACACAGGGTCCATGTGCTCCTGACATCCTCTATGCTGCTGTGTCCTGTACTATACCACATTCATCCTGACCTCACACAGGGTCCATGTGCTCCTGACATCCTCTGTGCTGCTGTGCCCTGTACTATACCACATTCATCCTGACCTCACACAGGGTCCATGTGCTCCTGACATCCTCTGTGCTGCTGTGTCCCGGTACTATATACCACATTCATCCTGACCCCACACAGGGTCCATGTGCTCCTGACATCCTCTGTGCTGCTGTGCCTGTACTATACCACATTCATCCTGACCCACACAGGGTCCATGTGCTCCTGACATCCTCTGTGCTGCTGTGTCCGTACTATTACCACATTCATCCTGACCCACACAGGGTCCATGTGCTCCTGACATCCTCTGTGCTGCTGTGCCCTGTACTATACCACATTCATCCTGACTCACACAGGGTCCATGTGCTCCTGACATCCTCTGTGCTCTGTGTCCGTACTATATCCACATTCATCCTGACCCACACAGGGTCCATGTGCTCCTGACATCCTCTGTGCTCTGTGCCCTGTACTATACCACATTCATCCTGACCCCACACAGGGTCCATGTGCTCCTGACATCCTCTGTGCTGCTGTGTCCTGTACTATACCACTTCATCCTGACCTCACACAGGGTCCATGTGCTCCTGACATCCTCTGTGCTGCTGTGCCCTGTACTATACCACATTCATCCTGACCTCACACAGGGTCCATGTGCTCCTGACATCCTCTGTGCTGCTGTGTCCGTACTATACCACATTCATCCTGACCCACACAGGGTCCATGTGCTCTGACATCCTCTGTGCTGCTGTGCCTGTACTATACCACATTCATCCTGACCTCACACAGGTCCATGTGCTCCTGACATCCTCTGTGCTGCTGTGTCCTGTACTATACCACATTCATCCTGACCCACACAGGGTCCATGTGCTCCTGACATCCTCTGTGCTGCTGTGCCCTGTACTATACCACATTCATCCTGACCTCACACAGGTCCATGTGCTCCTGACATCCTCTGTGCTGCTGTGCCTGTACTATACCACATTCATCCTGACCCACACAGGGTCCATGTGCTCCTGACATCCTCTGTGCTGCTGTGCCCGTACTATACACATTCATCTGACCTCACACAGGTCCATGTGCTCTGACATCTCTGTGCTGCTGTGTCCTGTACTATACCACATTCATCCTGACCCACACAGGGTCCATGTGCTCCTGACATCCTCTGTGCTGCTGTGCCTGTACTATACCACATTCATCCTGACCTCACACAGGGTCCATGTGCTCCTGACATCCTCTGTGCTGCTGTGCCTGTACTATACCACATTCATCTGACCTCACACAGGGTCCATGTGCTCCTGACATCCTCTGTGCTGCTGTGCCTGTACTATACCACATTCATCCTGACCCCACACAGGGTCCATGTGCTCCTGACATCCTCTGTGCTGCTGTGCCGTACTATACCACATTCATCCTGACCTCACACAGGGTCCATGTGCTCCTGACATCCTCTGTGCTGCTGTGCCTGTACTATACCACATTCATCTGACCTCACACAGGGTCCATGTGCTCCTGACATCCTCTGTGTGCTGTGCCTGTACTATACCACATTCATCCTGACCTCACACAGGGTCCATGTGCTCCTGACATCCTCTGTGCTGCTGTGCCTGTACTATACACATTCATCCTGACCCACACAGGGTCCATGTGCTCCTACATCCTCTGTGCTGCTGTGCCGGTACTATACCACATTCATCCTGACCTCACACAGGTCCATGTGCTCCGACATCCTCTGTGCTGCGTGCCTGTACTATACCACATTCATCCTGACCCACACAGGTCCATGTGCTCCTGACATCCTCTGTGCTGCTGTGCCGTACTATACCACATTCATCCTGACCCACACAGGGTCATGTGCTCTGACATCCTCTGTGCTGCTGTGCCTGTACTATACCACATTCATCCTGACCTCACACAGGGTCCATGTGCTCCTGACATCCTGTGTGCTGTGCCTGTACTTACCACATTCATCCTGACCTCACACAGGGTCCATGTGCTCCGACATCCTCTGTGTGCTGTGCCTGTACTATACCACATTCATCCTGACCACACAGGTCCATGTGCTCCTGACATCCTCTGTGCTGCTGTGTCCGTACTATACCACATTCATCTGACCCACACAGGTCCATGTGCTCCTGACATCCTCTGTGCTGCTGTGTCCTGTACTATACCACATTCATCTGACCCACACAGGGTCCATGTGCTCCTGACATCCTCTGTGCTGCTGTGCCCTGTACTATACCACATTCATCCTGACCCACACAGGTCCATGTGCTCCTGACATCCTCTGTGCTGCTGTGTCCGGTACATATACCACATTCATCCTGACCCACACAGGGTCCATGTGCTCCTGACATCCTCTGTGCTGCTGTGCCCTGTACTATACCACATTCATCTGACCTCACACAGGGTCCATGTGCTCCTGACATCCTCTGTGCTGCTGTGTCCGTACTATACCACATTCATCTGACCCACACAGGGTCCATGTGCTCCTGACATCCTCTGTGCTGTGTCCTGTACTATACCACATTCATCCTGACCACACAGGTCCATGTGCTCCTGACATCCTCTGTGCTGCGTGCCGTACTATACCACATTCATCCTGACCACACAGGGTCCATGTGCTCCTGACATCCTCTGTGCTGCTGTGCCTGTACTATACCACATTCATCCTGACCCACACAGGGTCCATGTGCTCCTGACATCCTCTGTCTGCTGTGCCTGTACTATACCACATCATCCTGACCCACACAGGGTCCATGTGCTCCTGACATCCTCTGTGCTGCGTGCCGTACTATACCAATTCATCCTGACCAAGGGTCAGGCTCCTGACATCTCGTGTGTCCCGTACTATACCACATCATCCTGACCCACACAGGGTCCATGTGCTCGACATCCTCTGTGCTGCTGGCCGTACTATACCACATCATCCTGACCCACACAGGGTCCATGTGCTCCTGACATCCTCTGTGCTGCTGTGCCTTACTATACCACATATCCTGACCCAACAGGGTCCATGTGCTCCTGACATCTCTGTGCTGTGTCGTCCGGGCATTTTAACCACATTCATCTGACCACAGGTCTGTGCTCCTGACATCCCGTGTGGGCCTGTACTATACACATTCATCCTGACCTCCACGGTCCATGTGCTCCTGAATCCTCTGTCTGCGTGCCGTACTAACCCATTCATCCTGACCCACACAGGGTCCATGTGCTCCTGACATCTCTGTCTCTGTGCCTGTACTATACCACATTCATCCTGACCTCACACAGGGTCCAGTGCTCTACATCCTCTGTGCTGCTGTGCCCTGTACTATACCAATTCTCTGACCACACAGGTCCATGTGCTCCTGACATCCTCTGTGTGCTGTGCCCTGTACTATACAATTCATCCTGACTCACACGGGTCCATGTGCTCCTGACATCCCTGTGCTGCTGTGCCGTATATACCACATTCATCCTGACCTCACACAGGTCATGTGCTCTGCTCCTTGTGCTGCTGTGCCCTGTACTATACACATTCATCCTCTACACAGGTCCATTGCTCCTGACATCTCTGTGCTGCGTGCCGTCTTACACTCATCTACCCACAGGGCTGTGCTCTGACACCTTTGCGCTGTGCCGTCTACCACATTCATCTGACCAACAGGGCCATGTGCTCCTGACTCCTTTTGCTTGTGTACTATAAATCATCCTGACCCACAGGGTCCATGTGCTCTGACATCCCTGTGTGCTGTGCCTGACTATACCACATCATCCTGTCACACAGGTCCATGTGCTCCTGAATCCCTGTGCTCTGTGCCTTACTTACACATTCATCCGACCCACCAGGGTCCATGTCTCCTGACATCCTCTGTCTGCTGTCGTCTATACCACTCATCTGACACACAGGTCCTTCTCCTCTCCCGTCTCTTCCTTATACCCATTCTCCTGCCCCAGTCCTGTCTCCTGTCCTCTTCTGCTGTCCGTATATACCACATTCATCCTGACACACAGGTCCATGTCTCTACATCCTCTGTGCTGCGTGCCTTACTATCCACATTCATCCTGACCCACACAGGTCCTGTGCTCCTGACATCCTCTGTGTGCTGTGCCTTACTTCCATCTCTGACCTCCCGTCTGTGCTCCGCACCTTTCTGCTGGTCCGTTCACTCTCCTGCCCGGTCTTTCCTGACATCCTCTGTGCTGCTGTGCCGATACCAATTCATCCTGACCACACAGGTCCATTGCTCCTGCATCTCGTCTGCTGTGCGTACTATACCACATCATCCTGACCCAGGGCATGTGCTCTGAATCTGTGCTGCTGGCCTGTACTTACCACATTATCCTGCCACACAGTCAGTGTCGACACTTGTCTGCTGTGCCTGTACTATACCACATTCATCCTGACCCACACAGGGTCCATGTGCTCCTGACATCCTCTGTGCTGCGGAGATCCTGCTCTCTGGTGAGCCTCTGCTCCTCAAACCAAGCATCCCAGGAGCCTCTAGAAAACACTGACCGGAAGCGACACTGCCGTTCACTGGCTGTTGCTCGGCCTCCTCAGGGCCAACGTCTCCATTGTCTTTCTTGGGCCTCTGCCGAGCCTTAGCGGCCTCCTTTTTCTTGGCCGCTTTTTTCTTAGCCAGATCAGAAGGCATGTCTGCAGATCAGGGGGTCAGACGGTCCGGGAAGCCTGGGGGGAGACTATGGAGGATAAGAATTGACTCCACATGGCGACTGACAGGAGAATGAGGGGGCGACATACAGATAACCACAGAAATCCACATGTCCCCCCACGTGTCCACCAGGTCCCCTCAGAAATGCACCACATGAAACTGCCACCATATCCTTCACATACCTTCCTCCCCACCAGCCTCACTCATCCTATTTCTCTCCTCCTCCCCGGTTCTCTCTCTCTTCCTGAGTGTTCCCCGATTCTCTCTCTTCCTCAGTCTTTCACGGTTTACTCTCTCTCCTCCTCCCCGTTTCTCTCTCTCTTCCTGAGTGTTCCCCGGTTCTCTCTCTCTTCCCGAGTCTTCCCCGGTTCTCTCTCTCTCTTCCTGTGTCTTCCCCGGTTCTCTCTCTCTTCCTGTGTCTTCCCCGGTTCTCTCGCTCTCCTCCTCCCCAGGTCTCTCTCTTCCTGTGTCTTCCCCGGTTCTCCCTCTCCTCCTCCCCGTTTCTCTCTTTTCCAGTGTCTTCCCCGGTTCTCTCTCTTCCTCCCCGGACATCTCTCTGTTTGTGTCTTCCCCGGTTCTCTCTCTTCCTCCCGGTTCTCCCTCTCTTCCTGTGTCTTCCCCGGTTTTCCCTCTCTTCCTCCCCGGTTCTCTCTCTCCTCTTCCCCGGTTCTCTCTCTCCCTCCTCCCCGGTTGTCTCTATTCCTGTCTTCCCCGGTTCTCTCTCTTCCTCCCGGTTCTCCCTCTATTCCTGTGTCTTCCCCGGTTCTCTCTCTCTTCCTGTGTCTTCCGCGGTTCTCTCTCTCCTCCTACCCACTTCTCTCTCTTCCCCGGTTCTCCCTCTCTTCCTCAGTTCTCTCTCTCCCTCCTTCCCGTTTCTCTCTCTCTCTTCCTGTGTCTTCCTCGGTTCTCTCTCTCTCTCCTTCTCCCCGGTTCTCCCGCTCTCCTCCTCCCGTTCTCCCTCTTTTCCCCGGTTCTCGCTCTTCCTGTGTCCTCCCCGGTTCTCTCTCTTCTTCCTGTGTCTTCCGCGATTCTCTCTCTCCTCCTACCCACTTCTCTCTCTTCCCCGGTTCTCCCTCTCTTCCTCAGTTCTCTCTCTCCTCCTTCCCGTTTCTCTCTCTCTCTTCCTGTGTCTTCCTCGGTCTCTCTCTCTCTCTCTCCTTCTCCCCGGTTCTCCCGCTCTCCTCCTCCCCTGTTCTCCCTCTTTTCCCCGGTTCTCGCTCTTCCTGTGTCCTCCCCGGTTCTCTCTCTCTCCTCTTCCCCGGTTCTCTCTTTTTCCCTTCCTTCCCGGTTCTCCCTCTCTTCCTGTGTCCTCCCCAGTTCTCTCTCTTCCTCCGCGGTTCTCTCTCTCCTCTTCCCCGGTTCTCCCTTTCCTCCTCCCCGGTTCTCTCGCTCTTCCTGTGTCCTCCCCGGATCTCTCTCCTCTTCCCCGGTTCTCTCTCTCCTCCTCCCCAGTTCTCTCTCTCTTCTTGTGTCTTCCCGGTCTCTTCTCTCTCTTCCTCCCGGTTTTCTCTCCTCCTCGCCGGTTCTCCCTCTCCTCCTCCCCGGTTCTCCCTCTCCTCTTGTGCTCCGTTCTCTCTCCCCCTCCCCGGTTCTCTCCTCCTCCCCGTTCTCCCCTCCTCTCTTCTCCTCCTCCTGTGTCCTCCAGATCTCGTCTTCTCCCGTTCTCTCCTGGTCCTCCCCGGTTTCTCTCCTCCTCTTCCCGTTCTCCTCTCTTCCCCGGTTCTCTCGCTTCCTGTGTCTCTCCCGCTTCTCTCTCCTGGTCTTCCTCCCCGGTTCTCCTTCTCTCCTGTTCTCTCCTCCCATCTTCTCCTCTCCTCTCCTCTTCCCCGTTCTCCTCTCCTTCTCCCCGGTTCTCTCCTCGCTTCCCTGGTCTCTTCCTCCTCCCCGTTCTCCCTCTCTTCCTGTGTCTTCCTCCCATTGTCTCTTCTCTCCATTTCCTTTTCTCCCCGTTCTCTTCTCTTTCCTTTCCGGTTCTCTCTCTCCTCCTCCGTTCTTTCCTGTCCTCCCGGTTCTCTCTCTTCCGTCTTCCCCAGTTCTCTCTCTCTCCTCCTCCCGGTTCTCTCTTCCTTTCTTCCCGTTCTTCTCTCTTTCCCCGTCTCTCTCCTCCAGTTCTCCCGGTTCTCTCTCTCCTCCCTCCCGTTCTTTCTCTGTGTCTTCCCCTGTTCCCTCTCTTCCCTGTCCTCCTCCCCGATTTTTCCCTCTCTTCCTCCCGCCTTCTCTCTGTCCTCTTCCTTCTTCCGGTTCTCTCTCTCCTCCTCCCCGGTTCTCTCTTCCTGTGTCCTCCCCGGTTCTCTCTCTCCTCTCTCCTGTGCTCTCTTCTCTCCCCGTTCCTCTCTCCTCCTCCTCCTCGGTTCTCTCTTCCTTGTCCGTCCTCTCTTCCTCCCTTTCTCTCTTCCGTCTTCTCCCGGTTCTCTCTTCCTCGCCCCGGTTCTCTCTCTCTTCCAGTTGTCTTCCTCCCCGTTCCTCTCTCCTGCTCCTTCCCCGTTTCTCTCGTTCTCTTCCTGTGTCTTCCCCTGTTCTCCTCCCCGTTCTCTCTTCCGTGTCCCTCCCCGATCTCTCTCTTCCTCTCCCGTTTTCTCTCTCTCCTCCTCCCCGTTTCCTTCCGGTCTCCTTCTCTCTCCTCCCCCGTTCTCTCTTCCTCCGTCTCTTCTTCCGGTTCCCGGTTCTCTTCTCTCTTCCCGTTCTCTTCTCCTCCTCCCGGTCTCTCCCTCTCTCCTCCTCCCGTTCTCCTCTCTCCTGTTCCTCCCCGGTTCTCTCTCTTCCTCCCCAGTTCTTCTCTCTCTCCTCTCCCCGGTTTCTCTCTCTCCTTCCCCCCGGTTCTCTCTCTCTTTCTCCCCGTTCTCCCTCTCTCTTCCTCCCCGTTCTCCTCTCTCTTCCAGTGTCCTCCCGGATCTCTGTCTTCCTCCCGGTTTCTCTTCTCCTGTGTCCTCCCCCGTTCTCTCTCTCCTCCTCCCCGTTTGCTCTCTTCCTGTGTCTTCCTCCCCGGTTCTCTCTCTCCTCGTCCCCGGTTCTCTCTCTTCCTTTGTCTTCCTCCCGGTTCTCCCTCCTCCTCGCTGGTTCTCTCTCTCCTCCCCAGTTCTCTCTCTCCTCCCCGTTCTCTCTCTTCCAGTGTCTTTCTCCCCGGTTCTCACTCCTCTTCCCCGGTTCTCTCTCTCTCTCCTCCTCCCCGATTCTCTCTCTCTCTCTTTCCCCCTCCCCGATTCTCTCTCTCTCTCTCCTCCTCCCCGTTCTCCCTCTCTTCCTGTGTCTTCCCCAGTTGTCTCTCTCCTCCTCCCCGATTCTCCCTCTCTTCCTCCCCTGTTCTCTGTCTCTTCCTTCCCGGTTCTCTGTCTCTTCTTCCCGGTTCTCTGTCTCTTCCTTCCCGTTCTCTGTCTCTTCCTTCCCGGTTCTCTGTCTCTTCCTTCCCGATTCTCTGTCTCTTCCTTCCCGGTTCTCTCTCTCCTCAGCCCCGGTTCTCTCTCTCTTCCTGTGTCCTCCCCGGTTCTCTCTCTCTCTACCTGTGTCCTCCCCGTTCTCTCTCTCTTCCTGTGTCTTCCCCGTTTCTCTCTCCTCCTCCCCGTTCTCTCTCTCTTCCTGTGTCCTCCCCGGATCTCTCTCCCTCCTCGGTTCTCTCTCTTTCTGTGTCTTCCCCGGTTCTCTCTCTTCCTGTGTCTTCCCCGTTTCTTGGTCTCCCCGTCTCTCTGCTCTCCCCGATCTCTCTCTCCTCCTCTCCAGATCTCTCTCCCTGTGTCTCCCCGTCTCTCTCTCTCCTGGATCTCTCTCTTCCTCCTCCGATTCTCTCTCTCTCCTCTCCGGTTCTCCCTCCTCTCCCTGTCTCTCCCCTCCCCGGTTCTCTCTCTCTTCCTCCTCCGGTTCTCTCTCTCCTCCCCGGTTCTCTCTCTCTCTCTCTCCCGGTTCTCCTCCCCGGTTTCTCTCTCTCTCCCTGTTCTCTCTCTTACTCCCTGTTCTCTCCCTCCCCCTGGTTCTCTCTCTCTTCTCCTCCCCGTTCCCTCTCTCTCCCCGTCTCCTTCTCTCTCTCTTCCTCCGCGTTCTCTCTCTCCTCCCCCCGGTTCCTCTCTCTTCCCATGTTCGCTCTTCCAGTGTCTTCTCCCGGTTCTCCCTCCTCCCGGTTCTCTCTCTCCGTTCTCTCCTTTCTCTCTCTTCCTCCCCGGTTCTCCTCTTCCTCTCCGTTCTCTCTCTTCCTCCCCGTTCTTCTCCTCCCCGTTCTCTTCTCTCTCTCTCCTCCCCGGTTCCTCTCTCTTCCTCTTCTTCCCGTTTCTCTCCTCCCTCCGTTCTCTCTTCCATTCTCTCCTCTCTCCCCTCCCCCGGTTCTCTCTCCTCTTCCCTCCTCCGTCTCTCTCTCCTCTTCTTCCCCCCGTTCTCTCCTCCTTCTCCCGTTCTCTCTTCCTCCCGTTCTTCTCTTCCCCGGTTCTCTCTCTCTTCCTCCCCCGTTCTCTCTCTCCTCTCCCCGGTTCCTCTCTTCTTCCTCCCCGTTCTCTCTCTCTCTCCCTGGTTTCTCTCTCCTCCTTCTTCTCCTCTTCCTCTGTTCTCGGTCTCTCTCTTCCCTCCGTTCTTTCTCTCTCCGTCTCTCCTCTTCCCCGTTCTCTCTCTCTCTCTCCCGGTTCTCTCTTCCTCCCCGGTTCTCTCTCTTCCTCCCGGTTCTCTCTCTCTTTCCTCCGGTCTCTCCTTCCTCCCCGGTTTCTCTCCTCTCCTTCCTTCTTTCCCGTTTCTCTCTCTCCTCCTCCCCTGTTCTCTCTTCTCGTTCTCCCTTCTCCTCCCCGTTTCTCTCTCCTCTTCCTCCCGGTTCTCTCTCTCCCCTCCCCGTTCTCTCTCTCTTCTCCGGTTCTCTCTCTCTTCTCTCCGTTCTCTCCCCCTCTTCTCTCTTCCTCCCCTGTTCTCTCTCTTCCCTCCTCTTTCTCTCGTTCTCTCTTCTCCTCCGGTTCTCCTCTCTCTCCTCCCGGTTCTCTCTCTCTTCCGTGTCCTCCCCGGATCTCTCTCTCCTCCCGTTTCTCTCTCTCCTCCGGTTCTCTCTCCGTTCTTCCCTCTCTCTTTCCTCTTCTCTCCTCGGTTCTCTCTTCCTCCCGGTCTCTCTCTCTCCTCCCCGTTCTCTCTCTCTTCCTCCGTTCTCTCCTCCTTTCCTCCCCGTTTCCTCTCTCTCCTTCCCCTCCCGTTCTCTCTCTCCTGTCCTCTCCTCCTCCCCGTTTCCTCTCTCTCCCCGGTTCCTCTCTCTCTCCGTCTCTCTCTTCCCCGATTCTCTCTCTTTTCCTCCCGTTCTCTCTCTCTCCCCCGTTCTCTCTCCTCCTCCCCGGTCTCTCCTCCTTCCCTCCTCCGGTTCTCTTCTCCCCGGTTCTCTCTCTCTCTCTTCCTCCCCGGTTCTCTCTCCTCCCCGTCTCTCTCTCTCCCCGGTTCTCTCTCTTCTCCTCCCGGTTTCTCTCCTCCTCCTCCCATTCTCTCGCTCTCTCCAGTCTCTTTCTCCCCGGTTCTCACTCCTCCTCTCCCGGTTCTCTCTCTCTCTCCTCCCCGGTTCTCCTCCTTCCGTCCCCGGTTCTCCTCTCTTCCTCCTCCCGGTTCTCTCTCTCCCTCCTCCCCGGTTTCTCTCTCTCCTCCTTCCCCGGTTCTCCTCTCTTCCCTCTCCTCTCCTCCCCGTTCTCTCTCTCCTCCTCCCCGGTTTCTCCTCTCTTCCTCTTCTCCCTCCGGTTCTCTCTCTCCTCCGTTCTTTCCCGGTTCCTCTCTCTCCTCCTCCTCCCGGTTCTCTCTCTCCTCCTCCCCGGTTCTCTCGTCTTCCTCTCCCGGTTCTCTCTCCTCCTCCCTCTCCTTCTCCTCTCGGTTCTCTCTCTCCTCCCCGTTTCTCCTCTCTCCTCTCCGTTCTCCCTCTCTTCCTCCCGGTTCCTCTTCTCCCGGTCTCTCTCTCTTCCTCCCCGTCTCTCTCTCTCTCCTCCCGGTTTCTCTCTCTTTCCCCGGTTCTTCTCCTCCTCCCGGTTCTCTCTCTTCCTCTCCGGTTCTCTCTCTCCGTTCTCTCTCTCCCTCCTCGGTTCTCTCCTCCTCCCCGGTTCTTCTCTCTCCTTTCCTTCCTCCCCGGTTCTCTCCTCTTTCCTCCCGTTCTCTCTCCCTGGTTCTCTTCTCCTCCCGTTTCTCCTCTCGGCTTCTCTCCTCTCCGGTTCTCTCTCTCTTCCTCCCCGTTCCTCTCTCTCCCTCTCCGTTCTCTCTCTCTCCTCCTCCCCGTTCTCTCTCTCCCCTCTCCGGTTCTCTCTCTCTTCCTCCCCGGTTCTCTCTCCTCCCTCCTCCGGTTTCTCTCTCTCCCTCTCCGGTTCTCTCTCTCTTCCTCCCCGTTTCTCTCTCCTCCCGTTCTCTCTCTCCTCCTCTCCCGTTCCCCTCTCTCCCTCCCCGTTTCTCTCTCCTCCTCTCCGTTCTCTCTCCTCCTCTCCGGTTCTCTCTCTTCCTCCCCGGTTCTCTCTCTCCCTCTCCGGTTCTCTCTCTCTTCCTCCCCTGTTCTCTCTCTCCTCCCGTTTCTCTCTCCTCCTCCCCTGTTCTCTCTCTCCCTCCCCGGTTCTCTCCCCTCCTCCCGTTCTCTCTCTCCTCTCCTCCTTCTCTCTCTCTTCCTTCCCCGTTCTCTCTCTCCCTCTCCGGTTTCTCTCTCCTCCTCCCCTGTTCTCTCTCTCCTCCCTCTCTCTCTCTCCTTCCCCGTTCTCTCTCTCCCTCCCCGGTTCTCTCTCTCTCCTTCCCCGGTTCTCTCTCCTCTCACCTCAGGCCGCCGCTCACCTCTCTGTGCGTCTCCCGGTATTTGCCTCACACTCTTCCCACGTGTCGCCGGCTCTCCGTCCAATCAGTGCGCTCCTTACTCAGATGCCGGTGGGGTCCACGCAAGGCATTATGGATAATGTGGTTTTGTCGCTGTAGTTACATTAGTACATTTTTGTTGTTAAGCACTACATTTCCCAGAGTGCTCCACGGCTGTCGTTAATAAGCCGTAAACTCTAGCAGGGGCGTATTCTTACTGGCTGTAAGAAATAGAGGCGTGGCCCAGGTGACGGAAAAAATTGGGCGTGGCTGAATTAGGGGCATGGTTTGCGGGGCGCGCAGCTGGCGTGTAGGCGGTCGGAGACGGAGCGCACATAGCAGACGTGTGTGAACTGTACAGACGGGTTCGGCGCGGTCTGAGGCTGCGGAAACTGCAACAATGACAAATCCCTCCTGTATGTATCTAATCCTGGCACGTGCTGTACTGCCTGCTGTATCTAATCCTGCACGTGCTGTACTGCCTGCTGTATCTAAGCCTGGCACGTGCTGTACTGCCTGCTGTATCTAATCCTGGCACGTGCTGTACTGCCTGCTGTATCTAATCCTGGCACGTGCTGTACTGCCTGCTGTATCTAAGCCTGGCACGTGCGGTACTGCCGCTGTATCTAAGCCTGGCACGTGCGGTACTGCCTGCTGTATCTAATCCTGACACGTGCGGTACTGCCTGCTGTATCTAAGCCTGACACGTGCTGTACTGCGTGCTTACTCTGCTGTATCTAATCCTGGCACGTGCGTACTGCCTGCTGTATCTAATCCTGACACGTGCTGTACTACCTGCTGTATCTAAGCCTGACACGTGCGGTACTGCCTGCTGTATCTAATCCTGACACGTGCGGTACTGCCTGCTGTATCTAACCTGCACGTGCAGTACTGCCTGCTGTATCTAATCCTGGCACGTGCGTACTGCCTGCTGTATCTAATCCTGACACGTGCGGTACTGCCTGCTGTATCTAAGCCTGACACGTGCGGTACTGCCTGCTGTATCTAACCGGCACGTGCTGTACTGCCTGCTGTATCTAATCCTGGGCACGTGTGCATGTACTACTACTGCCTGCCTGTTATCTAATCCTGCACGTGCTGTACTGCCTGCTGTATCTAACCTGCACTGCTGTACTGCCTGCTGTATCTAATCCGGCACGTGCTGTACTGCCTGCTGTATCTAAGCCTGGCACGTGCGTACTGCCTGCTGTATCTAATCCTGGCACGTGCTGTACTGCCTGCTGTATCTAATCCTGCACGTGCGTACTGCCTGCTGTATCTAACCTGCACGTGCTGTACTGCCTGCTGTATCTAATCCTGGCACGTGCTGTACTGCCTGCTGTATCTAATCCGGCACGTGCTGTACTGCCTGCTGTATCTAATCCGGGCACGTGCTGTACTGCCTGCTGTATCTAATCCTGGCACGTGCTGTACTGCCTGCTGTATCTAATGCCTGACACTGCGTACTGCCTGCTGTATCTAATCCGGCACGTGCTGTACTGCCTGCTGTATCTAATCCTGACACGTGCTGTACTGCCTGCTGTATCTAAGTCCTGCACGTGCAATACTCCCTGCTGTATCTAAGCCTGGCACGTGCGTACTGCCTGCTGTATCTAATCCTGCACGTGCTGTACTGCCTGCTGTAATCTAATCCTGGCACGTGCGTACTGCCTGCTGTATCTAATCCTGACACGTGCTGTACTGCCTGCTGTATCTAAGCCGGGACACGTGCGTACTGCCTGCTGTATCTAATCCGGGCACGTGCTGTACTGCCTGCTGTATCTAATCCTGGCACGTGCTGTACTGCCTGCTGTATCTAAGCCTGACACGTGCAGTACTGCCTGCTGTATCTAATCCTGGCACGTGCTGTACTGCCTGCTGTATCTAATCCTGACACGTGCGGTACTGCTCGCTGTATCTAACCTGGCACGTGCATACTGCCGCTGCTGTACTAATCCTGGCACGTGCTGTACTGCCGCTGTAGTCTAATCCTGGCACGTGCTGTACTGCCTGCTGATCTAATCCTGGCACGTGCGTACTGCCTGCTGTGTCTAATCCTGACACGTGCTGTACTGCCATGCTGTATCTAATCCTGGCACGTGCGTACTGCCTGCTGTTCTAATCCTGACACGTGCGTACTGCCTGCTGTTCTAACCTGGCACGTGCGGTACTGCCTGCTGTATCTAATCCGGCACGTGCGTGTACTGCCTGCTGTAGTCTAATCCTGGCACGTGCGTACTGCCTGCTGTATCTAACCTGGCACGTGCGATACTGCCAGCTGTATCTAATCCTGGCACGTGCGTACTGCCTGCTGTAGTCTAATCCTGACACGTGCAGTACTGCCTGCTGTTCTAAGCCTGGCACGTGCGGTACTCCCTGCTGTGTCTAATCCTGCACGTGCGGTACTGCCCGCTGTGTCTAATCCTGCACGTGCGGTACTGCCAGCTGTGTCTAATCCTGGCACGTGCTGTACTGCCGCTGTGTCTAATCCTGGCACGTGCAGTACTGCCGCTGTTCTAATCCTGGCACGTGCTTACTGCCTGCTGTATCTAATCCTGCACGTGCGTACTGCCCGCTGTGTCTAATCCTGGCACGTGCGTACTGCCGCTGTATCTAAGTCCTGGCACGTGCGTACTGCCGCTGTATCTAAGCCTGGCACGTGCTGTACTGCCTGCTGTATCTAATCCTGCACGTGCAGTACTGCCTGCTGTATCTAAGTCCTGCACGTGCGGTACTGCCGCTGTATCTAATCCTGACACGTGCGTACTGCCGCTGTATCTAATCCTGGCACGTGCTGTACTGCCCGCTGTGTCTAATCCTGGCACGTGCTGTACTGCCCGCTGTGTCTAATCCTGGCACGTGCTGTACTGCCCGCTGTGTCTAATCCTGGCACGTGCTGTACTGCCTGCTGTGTCTAATCCTGGCACGTGCGGTACTCCCTGCTGTGTCTAATCCTGACACGTGCGGTACTGCCTGCTGTGTCTAATCCTGACACGTGCGGTACTCCCTGCTGTGTCTAATCCTGGCACGTGCTGTGTACTGCCTGCTGTGTCTAATCCTGGCACGTGCTGTACTGCCTGCTGTGTCTAATCCTGCACGTGCTGTACTGCCTGCTGTGTCTAATCCTGACAAAACCCCCCCCCGACACGTGCGTACTGCCTGCTGTGTCTAACCTGACACGTGCTGTACTGCCGCTGTGTCTAATCCTGCACGTGCTGTACTGCCTGCTGTGTCTAATCCTGGCACGTGCTGTACTGCCTGCTGTGTCTAATCC
>JARQOD010004665.1:0-53203 GCA_033576555.1 Oophaga sylvatica
CTGCTTGCTGTCTGCCATCTGACTGCAGCCCTCCCCGGAGGTTCGGACATCACCTGCAGTGATCCCCGGCTATTACAGAGACTCTTGCCTGCTCACTTGGGAGCGATCATCTGCCATCCGACTGCAGCTCTATCCGAAGGTTCGGACTTCATCAGCAGTGATCACCGGCTACTCCAGAGACTCTTGCCTGCTCACTTGGGAGCGATCATCTGCCATCCGACTGCAGCTTTATCCGAAGGTTCGGACATCTCCAGCAGTGATCACCGGCTACTCCAGAGACTCCTGCCTGCTCGCTTGGGAGCGATCATCTGCCATCGGACTGCAGCCTACCAGGAGGCTCCAACATCTCAGGTCGTATAAGCCTGTATATTCAGTAACTGTCCTGGTCACTTGCTGTGACAACCTGCCTGTCCAGAGACTGCCCTGGTCACTTGCTGTGACAACCTGCCTGCCCAGAGACTGCCCTGGTCACTTGCTGTGACAACCTGCCTGCCCAGAGACTGCCCTGGTCACTTGCTGTGACAACCTGCCTGCCCAGAGACTGCCCTAGTCACTTGCTGTGACAACCTGCCTGCCCAGAGACTGCCCTGGTCACTTGCTGTGACAACCTGCCTGCCCAGAGACTACCCTAGTCACTTGCTGTGACAACCTGCCTGCCCAGAGACTGCTCTGGTCACTTGCCGTGACAACCTGCCTACCCAGAGACTGCCCTGGTCACTTGCCGTGACAACCTGCCTACCCAGAGACTGCCCTGGTCACTTGCCGTGACAACCTGCCTACCCAGAGACTGTCCTTGTCACTTCCCGTGAATTCCTGTCCGTATTCCCCGGGCGCCACCTGCTCTCTTACAAGTATACTGTCTTGTATAATAAAGCTCAGTGGTTTCACCTACCAGACCCGTTACACAAGCAACAAAATCAGGCACAAGGCACAGGCACACAGGAGGTCAACTAACTCAGCCGAGGGCAGGAGTATAACTGACACCAGACCTAGGTCAATTGGCAACTAAATAGCCGCCCTCTGCCAGAGAGAGGCTGAAACCATTAACCCCAGTCTGGCCAGGACGGGATAAAGACAAAACCCAGTCCTGGGTCATGACAGTACCCACCTCTCAACGGGGGGCCACCGGACCTCCGGGTTTCTCAGGACACCTGGCATGAAAGCCCCGGTCCAACTGATCCGCATGAACAGATCGGGCAGGATCCCACGACCGGTCCTCCGGACCGTAGCCTTTCCAACGTATCAGATACTGAAGAGCACGACGGAAAAACCTAGAGTCAAGAATTCGTTCCACCTCGTACTCAGACTGCCCCTCTACCAAAATCGGTGGTGGGGAAGACAACGATCCTTCCCTACAGGACCCCACAGGTTTCAAAAGGGCCCTATGGAAAACGTTGGGAATCCGTAGAGATGGAGGGAGACGCAACCGAAATGCCACCGGGATAACTGCTTCCGTAATTTGATAAGGACCAATAAATTTAGGTCCAAGTTTCACAGAGGGGACCTTGAGCCTTATATTTCTAGTAGATAACCATACCTTATCCCCAACCTGGAACACCGGCCCCACAGACCATTTTTTGTCAGCAAAAAGCTTATATTTAGACTGAGCCTTCGTAATGTTCCTTTATACCTCCTGCCATAAATCCCCCAACCGCTGGATTGTCCCATCCGCCCCAGGACACCCAGAGTCCAAATGGGAGAACTCCCCAAAATGTGGATGAAACCCATAATTGCAGAAAAAGGGAGATATGTCCGTAGACTGGTTAATGCTGTTGATAAATGCGAACTCAGCCAAAGGTAACGCAGTACACCAATCATCCTGTCGGGCTGAGGTCAGGCAACACAGGATTTGCTCTAGAGACTGATTGGTCCGCTCAGTCTGCCCATTAGTCTGGATGATAAGCGGATGAAAAAGACAGACCAATACCCAACCTCTTACAAAATGCCCTCCAAAATCTGGAAACAAATTGTACCCCCTATCAGACACCACATTCAAGGGTACCCCATGCAACCGCATCACATGCTCAACAAACAATCTGAACAATGTTTCCGCATTAGGTAAAGCCACAAAGGGTACAAAATGTGCCTGTTTACTAAACCTGTCCACTACTACCCAAATGATGGTATTACCCTTGGAAGGAGGAAGGTTGGTGATAAAATCCATGGACAAATGGGTCCATGGTCTATCAGGAATTGGCAGTGGCACATACCCCACAAGCAGACACAAATTCCCCAACATCAGAGGCTAAAGAAGACCACCAGAATATCCTAGCGATGGCCCTCCGGGTAGCCGAGATCCCAGGATGGCCACCCAGAACTGAGTTGTGGAATTCCCGAAGGACCCTGAGACGAAATTGAACTGGTACAAAAAGTTTATCCACCGGCTTAGCCGGAGGGGCAAGAGACTGAGCTTCCCGAATCTCCTGCTCCAACCCAGCAGAAACACCTGCCACCACCACCCCAGGCTGAAGAATGGAGGATGGAGGTTCGGGGGGAGACACCGGATCCAGACTGCGTGACAAGGCATCAGCCTTGACATTTTTGGATCCTGGCCGAAAAGTGATGGAGAACTGGAATCTGGAAAAAAAAGCGACCATCTTGCCTGTCTAGGAGTCAGCCTTTTAGCAGACTCAATGTAAGCTAGGTTCTTGTGGTCCGTAACCACGGTAATAGGATGGACAGCACCCTCTAAAAAATGCCTCCATTCTTCAAAGGCCAACTTCACGGCCAGAAGTTCTCGATTCCCAACATCATAGTTTCTCTCCGCAGGAGAGAATTTCGTAGAGAAAAAGGCACAGGGTCTCAAATTAGTCAAAGTGGCGGGTCCCTGGGACAACACCGCCCCCACCCCCACCTCCGAGGCGTCCACCTCAACAATAAATGGTTCAGACGGGTCCGGTTGAATAAGACCGGAGCAGACATGAAACATTTTTTTAAAAACTGAAATGCCGCCACCACTGCGGCTGACCAATTCTTGACATCAGCCCCCTTTTGAGTCAGATCTGTGAGAGGTTTAACTACCTGCGAGAACCCTCTTATAAACTTGCGATAGTAATCCTAAGAAACGCTGCAGAGCCTTCAAATCACGAGGTTGTACCTAATCAACAATGGCCTGCACCTTATTAGGATCCATGCGATACCACTCAGTAGACACAATGAACCCCAGAAAAGACAGTTCCTGAACGAAGAATGAACATTTCTCTAGCTTAGCAAAGAGACAGTTCTCCCGGAGCCTTTGGAGAACTGCCCGAAGATGATCAATGTGAGTTTGTTTATCAGGCGAGTAGATAAGAATGTCATCCAAATACACAACCATAAAACACCCAATAAAGTCAGAGAACACATGATTGATAAAATTTTGGAAGACTGCTGGTGCGTTGGTCAGACCGAAAGGCATGACCAAGTTTTCAAACAACCCTTCAGTAGTGAGAAAAGCAGTCTTCCACTCATCCCCCTCCCGGACGCGGATAAGGTTATATGCCCCCGCAGATCCAATTTTGAAAACCACTTAGCCCCAGACAGCTGGTTGTACAAATCAGGAATAAGCGGGAGGGGGTAAGTATTTCTCACAGTTATCTTATTTAACTCTCGAAAATCGAGGCATGGGCGCAAACCACCGTCTTTTTTCTTAAAGAAAAAGAACCCCGCCGCCATGGGGGAAACAGAAGGACGAATGTATCCCTTACGAAGGCTCTCGGAAATGTATTCTTTCATATTAGCCCGCTCTGGACCCGAGAGGTTATACAAGCGGGCCTTGGGCAATTTAGTACCTGGAACCAGGTCAATGGCACAATCAAATGGGCGGTGTGGTAGTAAAACTTCAGCCTCTTTTTCAGAGAAAATGTCCGCATAGTCCTTCAGGTACTCCGGAATACCTTCCAGACCAACGGACGACACAGACACAGTAGCAAGACATCTTTCAGAACAATTAGATCCCCATTTAACAATATCACAGGAATCCCAGTCAATAATCGGGTTATGCCGTTGCAACCAGGGAAACCCTAACACCAGGCCAGCAGAGAGGTTATCCAAAACAAAACATGACATACGCTCCTGGTGAAGGGCCCCCACCCTGAGGGTGAATTCTTCAGAAACAAAATGGACACCGTCCTTGGTGAGAGGTGTAGAATCAATGGCCATTATTTTTATAGGAGTCTCTAACCTAACTGTCCCTAATCTACAGCTGGCCACCAGCTTAGAGTCAATCAGGTTCAAGGATGACCCACAGTCCACAAAAGCTGAAGTAAGGAAAAAGCAGTTCTTCACACCAAGTTCCACCTTTAACAGTATCTTAGAAAATGAAGGAAAGGGTACCTGAGAGTCTGAGTGCCCTCCAAGATGATCACCCAGACTCAGTCGCTTGTTAGTCGGTGGGCAGGAGGGACAGTTACTTTTCCAATGTCCAGGATCACCGCAGTAAAAACACAGCTTTTCTAAGCGCCTCCGTCTCCTTTCTTTCTCTTTGAGGTCGATGGCTCCCATCTCCATAGACTCCAATACAGGACTGGCTCCCCTTCCACTGGAGAAAAATGGTGTCTCAACCTGTATCACACCTTTCGCCCGCAGCCTGCGATCCATTCGGACGGCCTGCGTCATGGCGTCCTCCAGAGAATCAGGCGGAGGGTGAAGTGCCAAGGCATCTTTCAGACGTTCAGACAGGCCTCTACGGAACAAGCCCCGGAGGGCGGCATCATCCCAACAGACCTCAGCAGCCCAGCATCTGAACTCTGAGCAAAACCACTCGGCTGAGTGCTTTCCATGACATACACTCATCACCATGTCCTCAGCCATCAGCACTCGATCAGGCTCATCATAAATATGCCCCAGGGCCTCAAAAAATGCATCCACAGTCATTCTCTCAGGGGCAGTGGTAGGAAGGGAAAAAGCCCAAGCCTGAGGGGCTCCCCTTAACAGAGACATAATGACCCCCACCCTCTGACTTTCATCCCCAGAAGAGTGCGCTCTTAAAGAGAAAAAAAGCTTACAGCCCTCTTTGAAAACTTTAAATTCCTTTCTATCTCCGGAAAAGGTATCCGGTAATTTAACCGGGGGCTCTGGGGAAACTAATATAACAGCTTGAACCCCTGTCCATTGAGCACAGTGTCAGCCATCAGCTGCTGAGACTGAGCCAGAACTCGTTGTTCCTCATTCAGTTTCTGAGACATCTGAGTCAGGTGCTTTACCTGCTCAGAAAGGGCATGCATAGGATCCATAACACACACAGGAGGAAAAAAAAAAAAAAGTAGCGGTCAGTTATAATATCACGAACACTGCACTGCACTTGCTCACTGAGCCAGTGCGCATGTCCTGAATAAGACAGACTGCACTCAAAGATACCAGTGGAGCGGGGCAGTAGTGGTGAGGATGCGTGCTTCAGACTAACAGGACCCGAAGCACGTGACTGCCAAGGGGCGGCGCCGGCCACAGGTCTCTCAGAGGGAGCAGTAACAGATAGAGGATGCTTCAGGCCAGAGGACCTGAAGCACGTGGCTGCTGGTGGGCGTGGTCTAAGCTCCGAGAGCTAGGAGCAGAAGGAAAACTCCTAGAAGGGCAACTATGGGACAGAGTTACCAAGGGGCATAGATGAGTCGCACAACACCAGGGTTATGGGGTACTCGGCACCGAGCCCGTTGAAGTCTATGGGGAATGTCACAAGTAGCACAGCTCGGTCCGTTGCCCTGGGCGCTCATACAAAGGGGTATATTTACAGGGGATTTTAGGAATTGTTGTTCGTGACGCCACCTGTGGTTTCTGATCAGAGTGACCAGCGCTGCAAGGTTAATCTTCTGAGGGGATGTTATTGGGCAGCAAGATGTTAAGTCCCCCACAGGCGGGACTGTTCCCTCGAAGTCTATGGTGGTGCAGGGTGCAGGCAAATAAGCAGTCACACACAAAATCAGTCTCTTTCCATACCTTTACTGATGTTGAGAGCAGGTATGTCCCGGGAAGCTGGTCAGGGTGGAGAATGCACATTCAGGTAATCACTGAGTAGGTTTAAGGCCTCCTTTCCTTCTTAATGTGTGAGTTTCCAACCTGCCTGAAGCGAAGTTCAACTCTGTGTATAGCAGCTACGCCCGGTCGACATTGTGGTAGAGCCTTCTTTTGTTCTGGTGACCAGATATTGGAAAGAACTAAGCCCTTGTGGCTGATCAGGCCAGACTCCTGTTCTCCCTGACTCCTGTTACGTATCAACACTTAGGGCTACCCTCTGCGACTTGAAGTCCAGCAGGGATTCCGGTGTTTCTTTCACTAGCCGTAAAGGTTCTAGCAATACTTCGGACCCCGGTGTCCGGTTAGTCGAGTGAAGGTGATCTGTCACCGAAGTCACTCCTTTCTTGGGTTACCACTTGCCCGTCGCCCCACTCTTACCCTTAACATAAGCATGGGTAGCAGTAGGTGTAGTTGTCAGCTTTCTTTCTAGCTCACTGACTGTTCTCAGTTGGCTCGTTGTTGTAACACTGTCGTCCCCTTCCTTCTGTTCCTTCAAAGACTCTGTCCAGAGCAGCTCTCAGGACATTCCGTCAGACTGAATACACGCTTGCTCCGACTTTCCACGTTCCAGTCACTTTCCACGTTCATAGGGAACACAGTCAGCCCATTCTGAGGTAACAGCTCAATCTTCTCTGCTTCTGTCTCTGACTGAAATGTCTCTGACAGGAATCACTTCAGATCTCACTGAGCTCTGACAGGAACTAAACCCCCGCTCATTTGAATGGCTACTGCTACCTAACTCACCCTTAAATAGTCTAAGATTCCCTCTAGTGGTAATGTTGGGAAGTGTGAGTGTGAATGAATATCAGGTTTCGTAATTACCTTTTTGTGCATACTCCAGGGAACATGTGTACCAAGCGCAGCTGGGCCACACATAGACAAAACGGATCGTCAGGATAGCCAGGCCATACACAGAGGGAGCAACGCAGCACAAGAGGAGCAGGCAGAGAATAACCAGAACGTAGCCAAGGGATCAGAAAACCAGAACGGGCAAATACATAGTAGCAAGACAGTAGACAAACTCACAACGAAGAGACGGACCGGGTCAAAACCAAACAAGCAACAAGATCAGGCACAAGGCACAGGCACACAGGAGGTCAACTAACTCAGCCGAGGGCAGGAGTATAACTGACACCAGACCTAGGTCAATTGGCAACTAAATAGCCGCCCTCTGCCAGAGAGAGGCTGAAAACATTAACCCCAGTCTGGCCAGGACTGGACAAAGACAAAACCCCGTCCTGGGTCATGACAAAGATCCTCTGGGACAGATGGTGAGATGCAGCAGAGTTGGTACAGCCTCCCACAGGTGAGGCTATGTTATCCCAGGGCAGGTAGATGTAGGTAAATGGTAATGGTGCTGGGAGATGTAGCAGAGTGGAGTGTGCGTCGAACGAAGAACTTGAGGAGACAGTCAGTTGCAGTTTCCAAAGTTTTACTCACAGTTCAGGTGCTAGCAGTAAAGGTGCCTGCTTAGTGCCACGTCCTCCAGGTGAGGAGTCCAGCCAACTCCCAGGTGGATGGAGAACACTAGTCCAAAGATCCCTGTCAGTATATGCATTCCCTGGCCGTCTCACTGTGCTGATTTCCCACTCCTTTCTTCCTTCCAGCACATTCGCTAAGCAGTGTCCCAGTCTAGAAGCTGCGGATCCTCCAGGACAACGTTCTCTCTCTACGTTTCCTTGATCCTATATAGCGTTCCTTCCCGGAGAAGATACTTGCGGTTGTGGCTGTGATCCCTAAAGTTATCACAGCAGTCGGTTTGCTAGCTGAGTCATATTGTTCTCCACTAGTCTAGGGCCGAGACCCTTCTGCGACCTGGATTCTCCCAGCCGGCGTCCGCTAGTCCGGGAATGAGCCCACCTGTAGCTTTCAGCTCAGCCGTGTTTCTCTTTGAGAATCCCTTTTTCCCTTCCAGGGAACCTCTCTTCTTGCCTCATCTCTATGAGCAGCTCCTCAGGCCTGGAGCCTGCTACTCGATTCTATCTCTTCCCCTCTCCCTTATGGGAGAGCTGTCTCAAACACATCTGCTCTCTTCCTCCCCCAAGGGGGAACTCCGCTCTCACTTCCCTCTAACTCCTGCTCTGATCCACAAACTCCACCCACCATTTAACTCCCCTTGTTAGCTGAGGCATAAGAACTCAGCTAACGAATGTGTGTTGGGTGCAGTGTTGCCAGAGCCAGGTGTAGTGTCTCCACCTTACCTGAAAGTTGAAATACCACATCCCTGGCTGGGATACAATACCTCTGTGGCGACTGGAGCCTCAGGGGCGCCACAACGTCACTGAGTCTGTGCTCGCTGACAGCTGAACTCCCGTGATCTCAGCATCGTGGAAAAATGACGGTGCTGAGGTTACAGGAGTTCAGCTGTCAGCGAGCACAGGCTCAGTGACGTCCAGGGCTGCAACTAGGAATTTCGGGGCCCCATA
Organism: Oophaga sylvatica; assembly: GCA_033576555.1. Lineage (NCBI taxonomy): Eukaryota > Metazoa > Chordata > Amphibia > Anura > Dendrobatidae > Oophaga > Oophaga sylvatica. Next base: position 8,418 of record JARQOD010004665.1, read on the forward strand.
TTGGCAAAATTTTTGGGTCCCCCTTGAGACTCCGCCCAGGCTCCACCCTAGCCCCGCCTCCACTCCTCGAACTGTCCACAGCCCCACCAATCTCTCTTGGAAAAACTCCCTTTCTCACCAATCACACATTAACAGTTTCCATCACCAGATCACACACACAGCCAGCAGCTTTTGTTGTGGCCAAAAGATTTTTTAAGCCGCCACCATGACAAGGTAAACTCTTGGCCGGGCTCTACTCTACTGTAACTTATTAAACATTTGTTAAAATATGCAATATAATTTAGGTATATTTTTATTTATTTTTCAATTTTTAAAATGACCAATAATACCACATGCAAGGGACAAATACAACCACACCATGACCAGACACCATATTATCACCACATAGTGACCTATAATACCATCTACAAGGAACAAATGCCGCCACACCATGTCCAGACCACATATTACCACCACAGTGACCGAATAATAGCACATACAAGGAACAAATACCACCACACCATGTGTAATGTATGTAGTACAGTTCATATAGCGTCTTGTGCTTGGGTGCGATGAAAATACATGAGACACAGGTTTTTCTATAAAAGGTCTTGTATTACTTCATACAAGTTGGCAAAAATAGTCACACAGTTTGCAGATACAGAAACAGGAGACACAGCAGGCCAGAGTAACTTAAGCTCAGCAATCACTCTCCATAACAGGTTCAGGATCTTCTTCTCTGTTACCGTAAGTCCATGCAAACGTGGATCTTTCAAAGAGCAGGGTTCAGAGTCCACACAAGAGTTCCAGAGTTCCTCAGTAGAAATAGCTGGAGTACAAAGTCCAAGGCTTCCAGGAGTAAAGTCACAGGTTCACTGCAGGCTAGATTCAGAAGCACTGATTGCTCAGCTGTGGCTGCTTCAGAAGCAAGAGGGAGAGAATCAGGGCAGGAACATGAAAGCTGAAAACTCCATTTTGACTGAGGGCAAGATAGCTGCAGCAAGACAGAAAGCAAAATGGCCGACGGAAAAACTGAGTTTCAAGAACATGTACAAAGAACCTTACATTACTCCCCCCTTAGGGACAACCTCCGGATGGCCTCAGACCAGGCTTGTCTGGGTACCTCTGATGAAACTGGCGAAGCAAACGAGGAGCATTAACGTTATTGACTGGTTCCCATGAGTTGTCCTCCACTGGGTAGCCCTGCCATTTAATCAAATATTGTAACTGATTTCTGTATAACCTGGAATCTAGAATCCTTTCTACCACAAATTCTTCCTGACCATCGACTAGCACTGGGTCAGGGCAAGGAGAAGAACGTCCAGGAAATGTATTGGGTGTTGCAGCCTTTAGTAGGGATACATGAAAGACAGGGTGGATTCTCATAGTTCTGGGCAGTTGAAGACGACAAGCAACAGCACTTATAATTTTACTGATTTTATAGGGTCCAATGTACTTATGTCCCAACTTAGACGATGGAATCGTTAACTTAAGATTTCTGGTTGACAGCCAGACCAGGTCTCCTACCTTGAAAGCTGGTGCAGGTTTACGAAATTTATCTGCTGCTTTCTTGTACCTTTCCTGAGCCGATTCCAGATTCTCCTTTAGAAGATCCATATTCTTCTGTAAAGACGTGATTCTTTCAGCCACTGCTGGTAAAGGCGTTTCTATGGGAAATCGTGGTAGAATGTTAGGATGATAACCTAGATTGGAGTAAAAAGGAGACTGCTTAGTGGAGGCGCTCTGAGAGTTGTTATAAGAGAACTCAGCCAATGGAAGTAGATCCACCCAATCATCCTGTAGGTGGCAGATAAAGCAGCGGAGATACTGCTCCAGGGTTTGATTGGTTCGTTCGGTCTGTCCATTAGTCTGAGGATGAAAAGCAGAAGAAAGGTTTACTTTAATGTCCAATGCTGCACAGAAATTTTGCCAAAACCTAGAAGTGAATTGCACCCCTCGATCCGAAATAACCTCATCCGGTACTCCATGTAAGCGAAACACATCTTTAATCATCAAATCGGATGTCTGTTTTGCAGTGGGTAAGCCGACACAAGGGATAAAATGAGCCGCCTTTGTTAGACGGTCAACCACCACTAGAATGGTGTTCTTCCCTTGAGAGGTTGGTAACTCCACAATGAAGTCTATAGAAATGGATCCCCACGGGCGGGACAGGGTGGGAAGAGGTTGTAACAGACCAGTTGGTGAGGAGCGAGGTGTTTTGCATCTTGCACAGACTTCACATGAAGTGACATAGTTTAAAACATCCTTCCTGCAAGTGGGCCACCAAAAGAAACGAGAAAGAAATTCCTGTGTCTTTAGAATTCCTCTATGCCCCGCTATCTTGGAATCGTGAATGAGTTGCAATACTCTCAATCTGACTGTTTCAGGAATATACAGACGTTGTCCCAGAATCCACACACCATTCTTAAAGACAAGACTTACGTCCCTTGGGGGTTGTGCCAACAAGGAATCCGCATGGTATGCTTCCTTGATGTCCTTAAGTAGGTCTTGATTATGAATCACTCCCAGGAATCTAGAGTCAGGAAGAATAGTCTTAGGAGGAGCAAGTGGACGGGTCTCTGCTGAATGAATCCTAGAGAGTGCATCAGCCTTTCCATTGCGTGATCCTGGTCTATAAGAAATGACAAAATTAAATTGATTTAAGAAAAGATTCCAGCGAGCCTGGCGAGGAGTCAGGCATTTAGCCGACCTGATAAATTCAAGATTACGATGGTCTGTCAGGACGACTATTTGCTGTGCAGCTCCCTGAAGAAGGTGTCTCCATTCTTTGAAGGCGGCAATAATGGCCAACAACTCTCTATTGCCCACATCGTAGTTCCTCTCAGCCGAAGACAACTGCTGGGAAAAGAAGGCACAGGGATGCAAGACATTCTTCTCACCTGTTCTCTGAGAGAGTATAGCTCCAACGGCACAGTCTGAAGCATCCACCTCTATTATGAAGGCAAGTTCGGGGTTGGGATGTACCAAGATAGGTGCGGTGGTAAATTTATCTTTCAGACGGGAAAATGCTTCCTGGGCTTGGGGAGTCCAGGAGAACCTAGACTCTTTCCGGGTAAGTTGGGTGATAGGTGACACTACCTCAGAGAAATTCCTAATGAAACGTCTATAGAAGTTGGCAAACCCGATGAAGCGCTGCACCTCCTTCACATTTCTAGGACTTGGCCAATCCTTGATGGCTTGGGTCTTGCTTCCATCCATACTAATTCCTTGTGTAGACAGTACATACCCCAGAAATTGAATTTCGGTCCTATGGAATTCACACTTTTCAAGTTTGATGTAAAGATGGTTTTGTCTTAGACGTTCCAAGACCATTCTCACATGTCCATGATGTTCCTCTGTGGAGTTAGAAAAAATTAGAATATCATCCAAATAAATCACCACGAATGTATCTAGGAGATCCCTGAAGATGTCATTCACCAAGTGTTGAAAAGTGGCTGGGGCGGTACTCAGACCAAAAGGCATAACTAGATATTCAAAGTGTCCATAGCGTGACCTGAATGCAGTCTTCCACTCATCCCCAGGTCTAATACGGACCAAGTTATAGGCCCCACGGAGATCCAATTTAGAGAAAATTTTGGCATGCCGCACTCTCTCCAATAACTCAGGGATTAAAGGCAATGGATAACGGTTTCTAATAGTAACCTTATTGAGTTTCCTATAGTCTACGCAGGGTCTCAGAGATCCATCTTTCTTCTTCACAAAGAAGATGGGTGCACCTGCAGGAGATGAAGAGGGGCGTATGAAGCCCTTGGCTAGATTTTCGTCTATGTAATCCTTTAAAGCCTTTAGCTCAGGCCCCGCCAGGGGGTAGATCTTACCAAAAGGGATCTCTGCTCCAGGCAATAATTCAATTGGACAATCATATGGACGGTGAGGGGGAAGCTGGTCAGTGTTCTTCTTGTCACATAAATCCACATAGTCCTGGTATACAGCTGGTAGTTCAGGGACTGACATGGTTCCTTTAGGAACAGAGCACGCTGAAACTTCTGGAGTCATCTGTTTCTCTGGAAAGTATAATTCCTTGGTCTCCCAGTTAATGGTAGGGTTCTGAGCCTGCAGCCATGGTAGCCCTAGAATAATGGGAAAGTGGGGAGAAGAGATAAGCATAAAGGACAGTTTCTCTTGATGATCTTTACCCATAAGGACCCTCAAAGGCTCCGTTTCCTGATCCACTGGTCCAGAGGTCAGCAGGGAACCGTCCACAGTTTCCATCTGTACTGGAGTAGCCTTCTTCACTGGACGTATCCCCTGTTTCAGAGCAAAGGAGACATCCATAAAATTCCCACTTGCCCCTGAGTCGATCATAGCAGAGCTAGACACCCAGACTGAGTTAACCCAGAGTTTGATGGAAAGGAAGCAATGAGAATTGTTTTTCCTACAACTTAGCTGGGACACCGCTGAAGAAACTTGAAAAATTGCAGCATTTACACAGTCATCGTCCTCAGAAGTAACGGAGTTTAAGTCCGAGAAATCAAGATCTGTTGCTGCAGATCTCTCTGGAGCCTGAGGCTCGGACCTGACAGATCTCCTCTCGCAACACTCACAGTGAATGAGTGCTGCAGTCGTCTTACGAGAACGGCTGGGGCAGTTTATAATGAAGTGCCCTGACTTACCACAATAGAAACATAGATTCTCCTTAAAACGATGTTCCTTGCGTGCATCACTAACCCGTCGTTGTAAAGAGTCTACCTGCATGGGTTCAGGTTCAGGTTCCCGTGTGATCCTACTCAAAGGTTCCTTAGCTGGGGAGGAAGGTAGGAAAAGATTAGTGTGATTGCTTTCGAACCATCTCTCTTGCCTGCGTTCAGTCAGACGAGTATCAATACGGATGCAGTAGTTAATAAAGTCACCTAACGCAGTGGGAGGGTCGGCGCGAGCAAGTTCATCCTTAATTAGTGGAGATAACCCCTTTCGAAAAATAGATTTTTTGGCGGAACTGTCCCAGGTGGTATCAAGGGCCCATCTCCTGAAATCCAAGGCATATTCAGCTACCGAGTGCTTACCTTGGCGCAAAGCTAACATGGCTGCTTCAGCTGTTGCACCTCGATTGGGGTCATCAAACACCTGTCCCATGGCTGAAATGAAAGCATCAAGATGATCCAAACATTCATCCTCAGTCTCAATCAGAGGGTTTGCCCACATCAAAGCCTTGTTGGTAAGCAACATAATTATAGTAAGCACTTTAGATCGTTCAGTGGGAAATTGTGAAGCATGTGCAGAAAAAAAAAGATTGCATTGATTAATAAATCCCCTGAATTTCTCACGTTCACCGCCAAAACGAAAAGGGGGCAACTTGGGAATCCCAGAACTCGGGGCTACGGCAGGAGCCTGGACTCGCTCCTCTAGAACCTCAATCCTGGCTCGCAAATCCTGGGCAGTCTGTCCAAACACTTGCAAATTGTGATTAGTGAGGTCCTGTAGGTTAGTAAAACGGGTCTTTATAGTCTGCAAATCTGCAAGGATATTATCAGTCACACCGCAAAGTTCCTTTATGCGGGCCTCCATTTTCCAGATCTTTTAAGACAGGAGTACTGGAAGGAGAGGAGAAGGAAAAAAAAAACAATAGTGTTTACCTGTGGTAACACTGCAAAGAGGAACTGCTCACCTGGAATGGTTGTGAGAAGTCACAACCACTATCATCACAGAAAGTTCAACCGGACGTCTGATATCCACAGTTACAGCAGACACAAAAAAGAGAAAAGAAAAAAAAACAATAGTGTTTACCTGTGGTAACACTGCAGAAAAAAAAACTTAAGGGAATTGCTCACCTGGAATGGTTGTGAGAAGTCACAACCACTGTCATCACAGAAAGTACAAGCGGACGTCTGATATCCACAGTTACAGCAGACACAGCCTTCCCAGACCCAGCAGACACTAACGTTTGGCTTCTGAATCTTGTAATGTATGTAGTACAGTTCATATAGCGTCTTGTGCTTGGGTGCGATGAAAACACAAGAGTCACAGGTTTGATATAGAAAAGTCCTGTATTACTTCATACAAGTTGGCAGAAATAGTCACACAGTTTGCAGATACAGAAACAGGAGACACAGCAGGCCAGAGTAACTTAAGCTCAGCAATCACTCTCCATAACAGGTTCAGGATCTTCTTCTCTGTTACCGTAAGTCCATGCAAACGTGGATCTTTCAAAGAGCAGGGTTCAGAGTCCACACAAGAGTTCCAGAGTTCCTCAGTAGAAATAGCTGGAGTACAAAGTCCAAGGCTTCCAGGAGTAAAGTCACAGGTTCACTGCAGGCTAGATTCAGAAGCACTGATTGCTCAGCTGTGGCTGCTTAAGAAGCAAGAGGGAGAGAATCAGGGCAGGAACATGAAAGCTGAAAACTCCATTTTGACTGAGGGCAAGATAGCTGCAGCAAGACAGAAAGCAAAATGGCCGACGGAAAAACTGAGTTTCAAGAACATGTACAAAGAACCTTACACCATGTCCAGACAACATATTATCACCACATGGTGACCAACTACATACAATGAACAAATACCAACACAACAGGACCATACCACATATTACCACCACATAGTGACCAAATAATAGCACATACAAGGAACAAATACCACCACACCATGACCAGACCACATATTACCGCCACACAGTGACCCAAAAATAGCACATACAATGTACAAATTCCACCACACCATGGCCAGACCACATATTACCACCCCACAGTGACCGAATAATAGCACATACATGGAACAAATACCACCACACCATGGCCGGACAACATATTACCACCACATTGTGACTGAATAGTACAATACTGATCATTAAAAAAAATACTATCACTATAAGTGCCATTATACACAGGAGATCTGTACTTAGTATGCAGTGTCTGTGTACAGGTACTACAGTGATCACCGATGCCATTATATACAGGAGCTCTGTATATAGTGTCAGTGGACAGGTAATACAGTGATCCCCAGTGACATTTGTAGAGTGGCAAAGGGTTGTGTAATAGACGGGAGGTATCTGGCTCAGAGATGCCTTGTCTCTGTTATGTAGCACAGTACACGTTAGCCCTGGGTAGTGGCATCACTATACCTTTGTATGTGGTTTGAGGACCTGTGATGATGTCACTACCACATGACCAGTCATGTGTTCTGTGTTAGCTGGATGTCTGGGATATAAATAAGCCTACTGCTAACCACAGGTGTGAGTGGCTGGAGGTGAGGAGACCTCCAGTGTGTGTGCGCTGAAGAGACTACTCGATTAGAGTACAAGGACTTTTATCTGTTTTCTGTTACTTTGTGCCAGAGAAGGCTGTTTTGTTTTCTGTTTTACAGCAAGTTTATGAAGTGTTAATAAACTTGCTTGAAGAACCAAGAAGAGTCGCCCTCCTGCTTACCTCCGGTCGCACACAAGTGAGACCACATCCCTACACATTATACACAGGAGCTCTGCATATAGTGTGTAGTGTACAGGTAATACAGTGATCACCGGTAACATCATACACAGGAGTCTGTATATAGTATGCAGTGTATAGTGTCAGTGTACAGGTAACACACTGACTCACCAGTGATGTCTCTAGCTTAAGTCCTTCATCTTTACTTTTCTTTTTCATGCAGCGCAGACCACCATCACTTCTTCCAGCCAGGACTCGTCTCTGCATAAAATAACACATAGTTACCTAGAGCACCGCTTCCAGAGTACATTCCCCACTTTTTCCCTTTCTTCTACACTACACATCTGAATACAGATATGCTCCCACCAATAATATATAATTGGTTATTATGCAACCCACAATTTCAAATATAAATTATAATCTGCCACTGTGCCCCTACTATCTGTACATAGCCACTTTCCCTATTTAATATATAAATTAATTAGCACCTGTACTCTTCCCCTAATTCATTCCCAGTCACTTTATCCTCAGCGCTTCCCACTATGTACCTCTCGCTCTAACCCTTACCCCGATGCATTATAGTTACAGGCTCTTCTGCCCAAATTCATTGTTGTATCTTCTCTCTCCCACCCTCTATTCATTATCAACTGCTCTTCCCCACATTCAATACATCATTTACTCCCCGCCCTCAAAATTCATCATTATTTGCTCTCCCCACTCCCCACCTTCAATTCACCATTTGCTCTCCCACCCCCACCTTCAGTTCAATTGCTGTCCCCGTCCCTCACACTTCATTTGCAGTCCCCATCACCCACACTTCATCATTTGCAGTCCCCATCACCCCCATATCATCATTTGCAGTCCCCATCACCCCCACTTCATCATTTGCAGTCCCCATCACCTCCACATCATGATTTGCAGTCCCCATCACCCCCACTTCATCATTTGCAGTCCCCATCACCCCCACATCATTTGCAGTTCCCATCACCCCCACTTCATCATTTGCAGTCCCCATCACCCCCACTTCATCACTTGCAGTCCCCATCACCCCCGCATCATTTGCAGTCCCCATCACCCCCACATCATGATTTGCAGTCCCCATCACCCCCGCATCATTTGCAGTCCCCATCACCCCCACTTCATGATTTGCAGTCCCCATCACCCCACTCATCATTTGCAGTCCCATCACCCCCACTTCATCATTTGCAGTCCCCATCACCCCACTCATCATTTGCAGTCCCCATCACCCCCCATCATTTGCAGTCCCCATCACCATCATATTTCAGTCCCACTCTTCATTTGCAGTCCCCATCACCCACTCATCTGCAGTCCCATATCATTTGCAGTCCCCATATTTTATCACCCCATCACCACTTCATCATTTGCAGTCCCCATCACCCACATCATTTGCAGTCCCCATCACCCCATCATTTGCAGTCCCATCACCCCCTTCATATTTGCAGTCCCCATCACCCCCACTTCATCACTTGCAGTCCCCATCACCCCTCACATCACTTCATTTGCAGTCCCCATCACCCCCCACATTTGCAGTCCCACCACTTCTCATTTGCATCCCCATCACTATTTTTGCAGTCCATCACCCCCATCATTTAGCCATCACTCATCATTTGCATGTCCCATCCCACACCACTCATTTGCAGTCCCATCACCCACATCATTTCAGTCCCCATCACCCCACTCATCATTTGCAGTCCCCATCACCCCACACATATTGCAGTCCCCATCACCCCCTCATCATTTGCAGTCCCCATCACCCCACATCAATTTGCAGTCCCCATCACCCACTGCTCATCATTTGCAGTCCCATCACCCCCACTTCATCATTTGCAGTCCCATCACTCCCACTTCATCACTTTCAGTCCCCATCACCCCCGCATCATTTGCAGTCCCATCACCCCCACATTATGATTTGCAGTCCCCATCACCCCACTTCATCATTTGCAGTCCCCATCACCCCCACTTCATCACTTGCAGTCCCCATTACACCCACTTCATCACTTGCAGTCCCATCACCCCGCATCATTTGCAGTCCCCATCACCCCCACATCATGATTTGCAGTCCCCATCACCCCGCGTCATCATTTGCAGTCCCCATCACCCCCACTTCATCATTTGCAGTCCCCATCACCTCCACATCAACATTTGCAGTCCTCATCACCCCCACTTCATTTGCAGTCCCCATCAAGCTCACATCATTATTTGCAGTCCACCTTACTTCATTTACAGTCCCCTATTCCCCTTCACTACATCTGCAGTCCCCCTTATTCATGATTTGCAGCCCCCTATATTTTAATCATGTGCAGTACCCATCAAACACACTTCATCATTTGCATTCCCATTCACCCCTACATCATTTGCAGTCCCCTTCTGCTCCACATCATTGCAGTCCCATCACCCCGCATCATTATTTGCAGTCCCCATCACTCCCACTTCATCACTTGCAGTCCCCATCACCCCTCAAACACACTTCATCATCTGCAGTCTCACTCAACCCCACCACAACCCATTTAAAAAAACAAAAACTTTTTTTTACTTACCTCAGTCATTCCCCATGGTGTCTAGTGTGTTTTCTACAGTGAAGCAGCTAGAATGTATGGGCTGCTGACAGAACCTGAAAGGAGCCCATACATTCTAGCGCATTCACTACTGAGACAATTGCTGTCCCCGTCCCTCACACTCACTTCATTTGCAGTCCCCATCACCCACACTTCATCATTTGCAGTCCCCATCACCCCCACATCATCATTTGCAGTCCCCATCACCTCCACATTATGATTTGCAGTCTCCATCACCCCCACTTCATCATTTGCAGTCCCCATCACCCCCACATCATTTGCAGTCCCCATCACCCCCACTTCATTATTTGCAGTCCCCATCACCCCCACTTCATCATTTGCAGTCCCCATCACTCCCACTTCATCACTTTCAGTCCCCATCACCCCCGCATCATTTGCAGTCCCCATCACCCCCACATCATGATTTGCAGTCCCCATCACCCCACTTCATCATTTGCAGTCCCCATCACCCCACTTCATCACTTGCAGTCCCCATTACACCCACTTCATCACTTGCAGTCCCCATCACCCCCGCATCATTTGCAGTCCCCATCACCCCACATCATGATTTGCAGTCCCCATCACCCCCGCGTCATCATTTGCAGTCCCCATCACCCCCACTTCATTATTTGCAGTCCCCATCACCTCCACATCAACATTTGCAGTCCCCATCACCCCCACTTCATTTGCAGTCCCCATCAAGCTCACATCATTATTTGCAGTCCACCTTACTTCATTTACAGTCCCCTATTCCCCTTCACTACATCTGCAGTCCCCCTTACTTCATGATTTGCAGCCCCCTATATTTTAATCATGTGCAGTACCCCATCAAACACACTTCATCATTTGCATTCCCATTCACCCCTACATCATTTGCAGTCCCCTTCTGCCATACATCATTTGCAGTCCCCATCACCCCCGCATCATTATTTGCAGTCCCCATCACTCCCACTTCATCACTTGCAGTCCCCATCACCCCTCAAACACACTTCATCATCTGCAGTCTCACTAAACCCCACCACAGCCCATTTAAAAAAACAAAAACTTTTTTTATACTTACCTCAGTCATTCCCCATGGTGTCTAGTGTGTTTTCTACAGTGAAGCAGCTAGAATGTATGGGCTGCTGACAGAACCTGAAAGGAGCCCATACATTCTAGCGCATTCACTACTGAGACAATTGCTGTCCCCGTCCCTCACACTCACTTCATTTGCAGTCCCCATCACCCACACTTCATCATTTGCAGTCCCCATCACCCCCACATCATCATTTGCAGTCCCAATCTCCCCACTTCATCATTTGCAGTCCCCGTCACCCCCACTTCATCACTTGCAGTCCCCATCACCCGGCATCATTTGCAGTCCCCATCACCTCCACATTATGATTTGCAGTCTCCATCACCCCCACTTCATCATTTGCAGTCCCCATCACCCCCACATCATTTGCAGTCCCCATCACCCCCACTTCATCATTTGCAGTCCCCATTACCCCCACTTCATCACTTGCAGTCCTCATCACCCCCACTTCATCACTAGCAGTCCCCATCACCCCCACTTCATTTGCAGTCCCCATCACCCCCACTTCATCACTTGCAGTCCCCATCACCCCCGCATCATTTGCAGTCCCCATCACCCCCACATCATGATTTGCAGTCGCCATCACCCCCGTGTCATCATTTCCAGTCCCCATCACCCCCACTTCATCATTTGCAGTCCCCATCACCTCCACATCATCATTTGCAGTCCCCATCACTGCCACTTCATTTGCAGTCCCCATCACCCTCACATCATTATTTGCAGTCCACCTTACTTCATTTACAGTACCCTATCCCCACTTCACTACATCTGCAGTCCCCCTTACTTCATGATTTGCAGCCTCCTATATTTTAAACATGTGCAGTACCCCCTCAAACACACTTCATCATTTGCATTCCCATTCACCCCCACATCATTTGCAGTCCCCATCTGCCCCACATCATTTGCAGTCCCCATCACCCCCGCATCATTATTTGCAGTCCCCATGTTAGGGTTCGAGTTCCCGCTCCTGCACAAGGGGAGTCTCGAACCAGTGCCGCTGCGGTCTCCCATTCGTCTCCGGCCGCAGTGGAGCCTGCTCAGCAGAGACGTCGTTCCAGGCGTCTTGCCCACTCCACTACTGGGCAGTGACTTGCTGCTGCCTTTCCTGGATCTGCTATTGTAGCCAGTTCTGGAGCAGACGTCTTTGGGATAAAGTCCTGCATTTTCCCTTCTGAGCGTGCCCAGAGTGAGATCTCTCATTGGAGATCAGGGGTCACATGCTCAGGTACTGCAGCGGCTCCTATTGGCCCGCCAGGAAGGCCCTGTTACTACTAGTCTTCTGAACAGGTTCTCATTGGTCCTTGTTCCTGGAAGGTCCTGTGGCTGTTGCTATAAAAGGGTAGCATGGCTGGGCCGCCATGCGCTAATATCAACCATTGTATGCTATGCGCCAGTGTGGTCATGCGTGTGTGTGGTTAGGGACCCGGCTGAAATAAGCCACTAGAATACCGACTTAATCAGTGAGGAGTTTAGTGTGCTAGCTGGTCAGGGTCGGTGTCCTAGATGCCCTAGATTACCGGCATAACCGGTGAGGAGTTTGATTGCCGTATTCAGGGTCTGGCGTTCAGACGCCATAGATTGCGGGTGACTCCCACGAGGACATTAGCGCATGACCACGTATTACGCTCGCTTAGCAATTAACCGTGTGCCTGAGAGCCTGACAGGACACGGTGTTTGTTCTCAGCGGCTCTGTGACGTAACAGGGTTCGCTCTCGACGCTAGACAGCGCCCTAGCGTTTTACTTTGCGGCTCACTGAAGCTAAGTGAGTTCGCACATATCGCCATATAGCACTGTGGCATCCCGTTAGCGGCTCTGTGAATTAACAGAGTCTGCACTTACTGCCACAACGCGCTACGGCGTTTATTTTAGCGACTCTGCGGGATAACAGAGTTCGCTACTTTCGTCATCTTACTAGCAGCAGGCTTTGCTTGCACGGTGGACCCCGGGCTGCGAACGCACCTCTCCACTTTATATATTTGGTGCGTTCCGCAGACCCTAACATAATATTAGCGCCAGGGTCTGGCTAGTAAAATGGCGGACGAACAGCGTCTATTGCAGTACATCCAGCAGCTGAAGGGTAGGTTGGAGGCTCTTGAGAGCACAACCTCAGCTGTGGATGTTACCGCAGTCGCTGTTCAGGCTGCTAGCGTGGCTGCAGCCAGTTTGTCCTCTGCCACCTCTGCCCCTACATTATCCCACCTCCCGCTTCCTGACAAGTTTGCCGGTGATAGCAAGCAATGTCGGGGATTCGTGAGTCAGTGCTCTATACATCTCGAGCTTCTGGCTGCACGTTTTCCCACGGATCGGGCACAAGTGGGTTTTGTACTTTCTCTACTCTCGGGCAGAGCGTTGGAGTGGGCAACGCCGCTGTGGGAGCGCGATGATCGTGTGGTGCAGAGTGCTCCTCGTTTCTTGGAGGCTCTTAAAAAGGTCTTTTTAGGACCCCAGGTCACCCACGATACGGCGCTACAACTGCTGGCATTGACACAGGGTTCGTCTTTGGTCAGTCAGTTTTCCGTCCAGTTTCGGACTCTGGCTGCTGAGCTAGATTGGTCTGATAAAGTTCTTATTCCTATCTACTGGCGGGGACTGGCTGACCATGTTAAAGACGCTTTGGCTACCAGGGAGATTCCCGCCACACTGGAGAAGCTTATCTCCATATCTACCCGCATTGACCTCCGTTTTCACGAGCGGAGGTTGGAGCGGGCCCAGTGTAGGCAGAGGTTTCGGTTGGCTCCTACCTTTGCCAAATCTCTCGAATTCCCCGATCTGGCGTCCGAACCTCAAAAGGCCACAGAAGTTCCTCATGCAGGACCTAAGTCTCGGTCCGTCCGAGTATCCGTGGTTTGTAACCATTGTCAGCAGACAGGACACTATGCCAACAGATGTCCACAGCGATCGGGGAAGCGATCGCGTCTAGTGGCTCTGGGAGGAAGTTCACTAGAGACAGCGGCATTTTCCTCCAAGATAACATTTAAAGGGACAATCACTGTTGGTACTTCCATTCTCACCGCCGACCTTTGCGTGGACTCAGGAGCAGAGGGGAATTTCATGTCCTCTAGCTTTGCTCGCCGTCATGCAATACCTCTGGTGGCGCTTGACAAATCAGTGACTGTTCGGGTAGTGAATGGGTCGTCATTGCCCTCACAAATTACACACCAGACTGTCCCACTTGCATTGTCTGTATCTCCTTCCCATCAGGAATTTATTTCCCTACTCGTCCTTCCCGAGGGAATAGACGAGATCCTACTAGGTATACCTTGGCTCCGTTTCCACTCCCCACATATAGAGTGGACTTCGGGTAGGATACTGGGTTGGAGTGATGCATGTACAGGCAGATGTGTCAGAAGTTGCGTTCAGGTTACCACTACTGAGTTACCCGCAGATCTTACTCCACTTCCCAAGCACTACTGGTCATATGCAGACGTGTTCTCCAAGAAGGCTGCGGAGACTCTTCCGCCTCATCGCCCCTATGACTGTCCTATCGACCTCTTGCCTGGCGCAGAACCTCCTCGGGGAAGGGTCTATCCCCTCTCTCTTCCTGAGACAGAGGCCATGTCGCAATATATTCAGGAGAACCTGGCAAGAGGGTTTATTAGGAAGTCGGTGTCACCGGCAGGGGCGGGATTTTTCTTCGTGCAGAAGAAAAACGGAGAATTGCGTCCGTGTATTGATTACAGGGGTCTTAACGCCATCACCGTTAAAAACAAGTACCCGTTGCCCCTGATCTCTGAGCTATTTGATAGGCTTCGGGGAGCAAGGGTATTCACTAAACTAGATCTGCGCGGTGCTTATAACCTGATTCGCATCCGTGAGGGGGACGAATGGAAGACGGCCTTTAATACCAGGGATGGGCATTACGAATATCTGGTGATGCCCTTTGGGCTCTGTAATGCTCCAGCCGTTTTCCAAGACTTTGTCAATGACATCTTCCGGGATATGCTCTCCACCTCGGTCGTAGTCTATCTGGATGATATACTCATCTTCTCTCCAGATATTGACTCCCACCGGAGGGATGTTGGCAGGGTCTTCGACCTCCTACGGGCAAATTCCCTTTACGCAAAGTTGGAGAAATGTGTGTTTGAGCAGGAGTCCTTACCTTTCCTGGGCTATATCATCTCCGCCCAGGGATTGGCTATGGATCCTGCCAAACTACAGGCGGTGATGGACTGGCAAGAACCCCACTCTCTAAAGGCGGTGCAGCGCTTTATGGGGTTCATTAATTACTACCGTCAGTTCATTCCCCACTTCTCAACTTTGGTAGCTCCCGTGGTTGCCCTTACCAAAAAGGGAGCTAATCCCAAATTGTGGTCTGAAGAGGTCTCCAAGGCCTTCACATCTATTAAGTCTCATTTCGCTAGAGCTCCCATCCTACATCGCCCCGATGTTGATAAGCCATTTATATTGGAGGTGGATGCCTCGTCCGTTGGTGCTGGAGCAGTCCTCTTCCAAAAGGATGCTCAAGGTCGGAAGCATCCATGCTTCTTTTTCTCTAAGACCTTCACACCAGCAGAGAGGAATTATTCCATCGGGGACAGGGAGTTGCTAGCAATGAAGTTGGCCTTCTCGGAGTGGAGACATCTGTTGGAGGGAGCTCGCTTTCCCTTCCAAGTCTTCACGGATCACAAAAACCTGGTATATCTTCAGACAGCCCAGCGGCTTAATTCTCGCCAAGCCAGATGGTCCTTGTTCTTCTCCCGGTTTCATTTCACACTGCATTTCCTCGGGAGAGAAGAACATTCGTGCCGACGCTCTCTCTCGCTCTGTGGTGTCCTCGGAGGAGGAGGTGGAGGAGCCTCGGCTTATCGTCCCCACAGAGAGCCTGAGAACAGTGGCCCCGGTTTCGCTAGAGTCTGTGCCCCCGGGCAAGACTTTTGTGCCTACTAATTTGCGACCGGAGGTACTCTCTTGGGCACATTCGTCCAGGGTGGGTGGACACTTTGGGGCAAAGAGGACATCTGAATTGCTGGCGAGGACATATTGGTGGCCGCATATGGTCCGTGATGTTGGGGACTATGTTCGGGCGTGTGTCTCCTGCGCCAAAAATAAGTCTCCACGACAACGGCCAGCTGGGTTACTTTACCCTTTGCCGGTGGCAGACAGGCCCTGGGAGATGGTTGGGATGGACTTTGTGGTGGGCTTGCCCAAGTCTCGGGGTTGCACCATCATTTGGGTAATCACCGACCATTTCTCTAAAATGGTGCATCTGGTGCCACTACCACGGTTACCTTCTGCACGGGCTCTGGCAGCGTTGTTTGTTAGGCACATCTTCCGTTTACACGGCATGCCGGACAAGATTGTCAGTGACCGAGGTCCCCAGTTTGCGTCTCGGTTCTGGAGAGAGCTTTGTCGTCTACTCAGTATTGAGTTAAATCTCTCTTCTGCGTACCATCCTGAGACGAATGGGTTGGTAGAGAGGGCCAACCAGACCTTGGTCACCTATCTACGACATTTTGTCTCAGCCAGGCAGGATGACTGGGCATCCTTGCTACCATGGGCTGAGTTTGCATTAAACAATGCTGTGGCTGATTCCACCGGACAGACCCCATTCCTCCTGAACTACGGTCAGCATCCGCGGGTACCAGTGCCTATGCCCGTGTCTTCCGCCGATTCCAGGGTGGCAGACTGGGCTGTGGAGGCACGGGACATTTGGGACCGCACGCAGGATGCCATTCAGGCCTCCAAAGAGAGGATGAGGTCTTCGGCCGATGCCCATCGGCGCCCCGCTCCTACATTTGCTCCTGGGGATTTGGTGTGGCTCTCCGCCCGTAACATCAGGCTGCGAGTTGAGTCCACTAAGTTGGCACCCCGCTACCTGGGTCCTTTCAAGGTCCTCGAGCAGGTTAACCCTGTGGTATACCGTTTAGCTCTTCCACCACGCCTGGGTATCTCCGACACCTTTCACGTGTCCCTCCTGAAACCCGTGCTCATGTCCCGGTTTTCTGAGTCATCTGCCGGGACATCGGGTTCATCTGCGGATGACCATGAGGTGAACGCCATCGTGGGGTGTAAGGTGGTACGGGGCAAAAAGTTTTATTTGGTGGACTGGAGGGGCTATGGGCCTGAGGATAGGTCTTGGGAGCCTGCCGAGCATGTTCACGCTCCGCAGCTCATCGCTGCCTTTGAACGCAGCGAGGCCCAGAGAAGGGGGGGCCCTAGGAGGGGGGGTAATGTTAGGGTTCGAGTTCCCGCTCCTGCACAAGGGGAGTCTCGAACCAGTGCCGCTGCGGTCTCCCATTCGTCTCCGGCCGCAGTGGAGCCTGCTCAGCAGAGACGTCGTTCCAGGCGTCTTGCCCACTCCACTACTGGGCAGTGACTTGCTGCTGCCTTTCCTGGATCTGCTATTGTAGCCAGTTCTGGAGCAGACGTCTTTGGGATAAAGTCCTGCATTTTCCCTTCTGAGCGTGCCCAGAGTGAGATCTCTCATTGGAGATCAGGGGTCACATGCTCAGGTACTGCAGCGGCTCCTATTGGCCCGCCAGGAAGGCCCTGTTACTACTAGTCTTCTGAACAGGTTCTCATTGGTCCTTGTTCCTGGAAGGTCCTGTGGCTGTTGCTATAAAAGGGTAGCATGGCTGGGCCGCCATGCGCTAATATCAACCATTGTATGCTATGCGCCAGTGTGGTCATGCGTGTGTGTGGTTAGGGACCCGGCTGAAATAAGCCACTAGAATACCGACTTAATCGGTGAGGAGTTTAGTGTGCTAGCTGGTCAGGGTCGGTGTCCTAGATGCCCTAGATTACCGGCATAACCGGTGAGGAGTTTGATTGCCGTATTCAGGGTCTGGCGTTCAGACGCCATAGATTGCGGGTGACTCCCGCGAGGACATTAGCGCATGACCACGTATTACGCTCGCTTAGCAATTAACCGTGTGCCTGAGAGCCTGACAGGACACGGTGTTTGTTCTCAGCGGCTCTGTGACGTAACAGGGTTCGCTCTCGACGCTAGACAGCGCCCTAGCGTTTTACTTTGCGGCTCACTGAAGCTAAGTGAGTTCGCACATATCGCCATATAGCACTGTGGCATCCCGTTAGCGGCTCTGTGAATTAACAGAGTCTGCACTTACTGCCACAACGCGCTACAGCGTTTATTTTAGCGACTCTGCGGGATAACAGAGTTCGCTACTTTCGTCATCTTACTAGCAGCAGGCTTTGCTTGCACGGTGGACCCCGGGCTGCGAACGCACCTCTCCACTTTATATATTTGGTGCGTTCCGCAGACCCTAACACCCCATCACCCCCACTTCATCACTTACAGTCCCCATCACCCCCACATCATCACTTGCAGTCCCAATCACCCCCACTTAATCATTTGCAGCCCCCCTTACTTCATCATTTTCAGCTCCCTATCATTTCATCATGTGCTGTCCCCCCTCAAACACACTTCATTATCTGCAGTCTCACTCCACACCACCACAACCCATTTAAAAAAACAAAAAAATTTTTTATACTTACCTCAGTCGTTCCCCATGGCGTCTAGTGTGTTTTCTGCAGTGAAGCAGCTAGAATGTCAGTCAGGACCTGTCGGGAGCCCATACATTCTAGCTACAGGCGAGCAGGAGCTGCGCAGCCGACTAGGTAAGAGAGCCGTGGACAGCTCCAAAAATGCTCCCGGTCCCCAGCGCTGCCGTGTGTGCTGCAGTGCACAGTATTTTAGTGCACAATGGGACCCGATGTTATGTTCTGCTACAAGCACTAAGGAAAGAAAGGGAAATCTCTCCCTACAATAAAACTAAGCTCAATCCCTACGATGTAACAGGGAACCTGATCCTGCGATCAGACACGCTAAAGTCCTCAGCTAGTCTGAACGAAGACCTATAGATGCGAGGAAGGGATCCCTACAAGCACTAGGGACTGGGAGAAAAGATGGACACCTCCTAACAGAAGTTGTAGCAGTAAAAAGAAAAACAAAACAACATAGAACATAGAGGTCAAAAGACCAAGTAAAACTATCTGAGTAAGGTAACAAAGCACCCGGCTAGCTTAAGAGTAGAAGTTACAATGAAGTCCAGCAAAGCCAGAAGGGCGGAGCAGGATTAAATAGACCACAAAGGTCATGTGACCAGCAAGATAAAAAACCTAACAGGAGAGTTCTAACAGTACCCCCCCTTCTAAGAGGATCCTCCGGATCCCCTAGGCCCAGGCTTATCCGGAAACCTCTTGTGACAAGTCTGTAAGTAGAAACATCATCCGCCCTCACCCATGAGTTATCCTCGGGTCCGAAACCCTTCCAAGCGACGAGATACTGCAAACTCCCTCTATACCGTCTAGAATTTAGGATGCGGGAAATTTCATATTCCCCGTCGTCCACCACCGGGGGAACAGTGGCAGAGGCTTCACCATCCAACACATCTGCTCTTTTCAACAGAGAAACATGAAACACCGGATTAATCTTCCAGGAGGTAGGAATCTCCAACCTAACAGCCGATAGGTTAACAACCTGAAGCACCTTAAAGGGCCCTACAAATTTGGGACCCAATTTTTTAGAAGGAATCCTCAACCTCAGATTCTTAGAGGATAACCAAACCATGTCACCAATAGCAAACAAAACCTCTTGCCGTTTCCTATCAAAGTACCCTTTAGATTTTCTGTTAGCCTCCTGAAGATTACCACGTACATCCGTCCAAACTCTCTCCAAATCACCAGAAAAATTCTCCTCTTCAGGAACGGTCGATAACAATTTGGAGAATGACCCAAAAGACGGATGTCTGCCAGTACAACAAAAAAAAGGCGAACTGTGTAGCCCTGGTATGTAAGGCACACAATACCAGGAGGATGAGTGGAGAGGTAACGGTTAAGGGCTCGACATCACTCATATACACTTCAGACACACCCAGCAGGGGTGTATAGGGGAGTGTCCTGTAGCACAAGAGAGTCTGAAAGTGTCTCCTGAGAGTGGAGGGAGTCAGGATTGGTGCCTGTTGGAGAGCTGAGATCTCCTGTCAACACAGAGAGAGACGGTACAAAAGTGGAGGCTAGTACGGATGACTGAATATTATCCTAGCCTAGTCAGTGCTGATATTAAGAGTGCGAGCAGGCGAAGGGCGCAGTGGAAGGAATTATAGAAGTGCCTTAAGGATTGGACTATCCTGCATTAGTCACCGGTCACTGGAGACCGAAGTGTCGCTACAGCTTCAGGCGTAGTGATAGAAATAACCAGAGGTTCGCTGGACTTCAAGTCACAGGAACAAGCCCTTTTGTCAGTACGTAACAGGAGTCAGGAGAATAAGGCTTTTGAGTTCTGCAGGACAAAAGCAAGGTCTTAATTCCACCTCGAGGAGGCTCCATCACAACACCGACAGGGCAGTACAGCTACAGAATTAGCTGGAGTTTTTGAGTGAACTTAGCTTCATGCAAGTTGGACTCGTTACATGGAAAGTTAAGGAGGCCTCTAACCTGCTCAGCCGTTACCTCGAAACGCATCCTCCATCCACCCCAACAGCTTCCCGGGACCTGCCTGAACAACTTGAAAGTAAAAGGTATGGAAAGAAGCTTTATTGTCTGAGACTGTGTCATTTATCCACATCTCCGTCCTATAATCACCATAGACTCAGAGGGACAGTCCCACCTGTAGGGGACCCGACATCTAGCTGCCACACCATCCCCTCAGAGATCTACAGCAGCGCTGGTCTTAGTGATCAGAAAACTACAGGTGGCGTCACGAACTGTTATATACCAATCCCCTGTAAATAATATTCCCCCAACATACGCCTGACCGCCAGGGCCACAGACCGAGCCACCGCTACCTGTGACAACCCCATAGACTTCCATGGGCTCGGCTCTGAGTACCCCATTGCTCTGGTAACCCACAATTGTGGTGCGGGTCACACAAACTTGGCGTCACGAACAGGATCCGAAACTTGCAGCATTGCGAGCCCTGTGTGCCTGTGGAGTGTTTTGGTGAAAAAGACTGTTGCTGTTGTTTGGCGCCAAATACCGCCATATTTGCCGCCATATTCGCGCCCTAAGGCGCTGGAGAAGAAGGTGGGCGTACCTGAAAGAGCGCTCAAAGTCTTGGACACGCCCCCGGCTTTGACTCAGCGGCAGGTCCTGCGACAGGAAGTGGACGCTCTGACATCAGAGCGCCTGCGACGAAGGTCCTGTCCCCACCGCTGTGCCTGTGGGATAGCAGCTTCTGAAACCGGTAGGCTCCGTTTAACCAAGGGGGCGCTAATATGTCACAACAACCGGCCGACAGTGCGGCCCCAGCCGGAGGCCCCGACCCCGCACCGCGCGGCATTGTAGCGCCAGATGGGGGCGCAGGCCCAGCACCCAGTCCGGTAGTCCCGCTCATGCCACTAACGCTCCCATATATGCCTGGGGCGAAATGGCTTCCCCAGTACAGCGGCGAGCCAGGCACTTTAGCAGGATTCAAGCGGAAGTTATGCAGCATCCTAGAAATGTACTCCATTCCTGAGAGACAAAAAGCTGCTGTGCTGATAGGGCAGCTAACTGGCGCTGCTGAGAGGGAAGTGGAGACTTGGGATACCGTTGATCAGGAGTCGGTACCTGCGATTCTCTTTAAGCTACATGCCATGTTTGAAGACCGCACAGAAACGGATCTCCGGATGGCCTTCTACCACTGTTCACAGCAGCCAGGTGACAGCATCAGGGACTACGCTTGCCGACTACAAGGAGCCCTGAGAGCCCTTAAGCAGATTAATAATATAAATGCTATCGACGAAAATAAGATGCTGAAAGAACAATTTGTACAGGGATTGAGATCCCAAGAGGAGCGCAGAACTGTAAACTGGTGGTCCTTAGATCATCCTGATGCTACCTTTGATGCCCTAAAGGACATGGCAATAAAAGGGCTGCGACCCCTGGGCAAACCTGAAGTAGCAACCCAACATCACCAGGGTGAAGTCACTCTGGAACCGGCAGTACCCCCCTTTCCCCGCTAGTGGCAGAAGCTAAAACGCAGGTGACACCCCCTAGTGAATTGGACTGTCTGCGCTCAGAGGTGTGCCAGCTGACTAAAAATCTGGCTGCTGTGATGAGTGCCCTGCAGCTGCGGAAAGAGGAAGAAGGGAAGATCTTATTAGCTGACTGCCCAGAAGACGTCCCGTGGATGAACCGGAGAAGAAGGAAGACGTCGCCCCCCCGGAGGAGGACAACGCCACCCCCAGGAGCGACCTCTGATCAACACCCTCCTCGTCGGGAGATCACCTGTTACCGTTGCAACCGGAAAGGTCATATGTCTCCACAGTGTCCTTTAAACGGGCAGAACCTGGGTCCGAGGGCCAACACCCAGGAGGAGACCCGTCAGGCCCCCTAGACTGGAACCGCAGGTATGTGGGTGGGCGACCCTACCTGTCTATCATTCTAGATGGTATTGCAGTTCCGGCATTGTTAGACACTGGGTCTCAGGTGACCCTAATACCTGATGCCCTATATACTAAGTTCTGGTCAATGGACAGTCTTAAACCCCCGAGCCCTGACTTTACCGTGTATGCTTCTAATGGTCTTCCTGTAGAAGTACTCGGGACAAAATGTGTGGATGTGAAAGTGGGCAGAGAGGAGTTGAAAGACCAGGGGCTTCTAGTAGTAAAGACTGTAAATGAGGAGAACGGTTTAAATATAATTTTGGGTACTAACATTATCAGTAACTGTCTGGGAGAAGTTGTGTTCTTACTCCAACAGCTCACTGAAATTGCCAGACCAAGACAAAAGGGAGTAATCCAAAGAGAGATCCGGGCCCTGGTGTGTCAGCAGCAAGCGAAGCTTACAGACGGCGAAATTGGTAATGTACGGGTCACTGACTCGAATCCCATTGTGATACCCCCAATGAGTGAAATGATAATCTGGTGCAGGGCAGCCATAGGTCTGAGAGGACAGAACTACCAAGCTGTAGTAGAACCCCACCATTCAGAACATAGACCTACACTTATGACTGCTAGGGGGTAGTGGAAGTGGTGAATGGAAGAGTACCGGTACGGCTTCTCAACTGGGGAGATGATGAGGTAAACTTACCCCGTTATGCAACCATTGCTAAACTACATGCTGTCGACAATAATTCTATTCTCCCGGCTGAGTCCTTAGACTCCCGCCAAATAGCGGAGGACAATGACCCGGCAACCCAGGTGGCGGAATGGTGTCAGCAACTACATGTTGGGACGGACACCACTCCCGCTCACCCAGAAGCAAGGGGTATTACGGGTGGTACAAGAGTACGCCCAAGTGTTTAGCAAGCACCCACTTGATTTTGGGATAATTAAGGGAGTACAACATCATATCCCTACAGGCAGTCATCCTCCCATCAAAGAGCGGTACAGGCCTATACCCCCAGCCCATTATCAGAAGGCTAAAGAAATGTTGCGAGATATGAAAGAAGCCGGAGTAATCAGGGATAGTTGTAGTCCCTGGGCAGCACCTCTAGTCCTGGTTAGAAAAAAAGATGGTAGCTTGAGAATGTGTGTGGATTACAGGCAGGTGAACCGCATAACACATAAGGACGCATACCCGTTACCACGTATAGAGGAATCATTAGCTGCTCTGAAAACGGCTAACTACTTTTCTACCCTCGATCTGACTAGTGGGTACTGGCAAGTGGCTGTGGCTGAGGAGGATCGTGAGAAAACGGCTTTCACCACCCCAATGGGGCTCTGTGGTTCGACAGAATGCCGTTTGGGCTCAGCAGTGCCCCAGGAACATTTCAGAGAGTGATGGAGAACTGCCTGGGACATCTCAATTTTGAAACCGTGCTGCTATACCTAGACGACGTCATCGTGTATTCCAAGACATATGAGGACCATCTGAAGCACCTGGCAGAAGTATTTGAGTCCCTGTCCAGGTAGGGATGAAGTTGAAACCCTCAAAATGCCATCTACTCAAACAGAAGGTACAATACTTGGGGCACATCGTCAGTTCGGAAGGAGTAGCGCCGGACCCAGAGAAAGTCACTGCCATCCAGAAGTGGCCGGAGCCGAAGAACCTCAAGGAAGTGCGACAGTTCCTGGGACTAACGGGTTACTACAGAAGGTTCGTGAAAGATTACACGAAGAAGGCAGCCCCTTTACAGGATCTCCTAGTAGGACAATCCCTAAAGAGCAGAAACCCTCCCTTTAATTGGGGTAAGGAACAGGCTGAAGCATTCCAAAAGATGAAAGAGATCCTTACAGGTGATGAAATATTGGCTTATCCTGATTACAGCCAACCGTTCCTGCTGTACACCGACGCCAGTAATGAAGGTTTGGGAGCAGTTCTCAGTCAGAAGCAGAATGGCCAAGAAAAAGTCATCGCATATGCCAGCAGAAAACTCAGGCCAACTGAGAGGAATCCGGAAAATTATAGCAGCTTCAAGCTGGAGTTTCTGGCGCTGGTCTGGGCCATTACTGAAAGATTTAAGCACTATCTGGCCTCCAACCAGTTCACTGCGTTTACAGACAACAACCCCTTAACGCACCTGGAAACCGCCAAGCTGGGCGCCATGGAGCAGCGTTGGATGGCTCGGTTGTCCAATTACCAGTTTACCATCAAGTACCGGGCAGGCCGAAAGAATGCTAATGCTGACGCATTGTCCCGAATGCCGCATGAATCTGACACGGAAGAAGAATCGGACGACCTGGAAGAAATTGAGCTACCTGCGTTCCATCGAAATGGGGTAGTCCACGAGCAGCGAGTCTACAGAAAGCAGTATGGTGCAACGTTAAATCCCTTACCCCATCACAGCTGGAAAGAGACTCAGGACAGCGATCCAGTGGTCAGCCGTATCAAGGAGTTGTTAAGACAGGAAGGTTCCTCCTTGGAAAAAGATGCACCTATGTCAGCAAAGCTCCTGTGGAACGAGAGAAGCCGGTTGTTCCTATACCGTGAGAAGTTGTGCAGGAGATACGTCAACCCCAGGACCCACGAGATGGTCTGGCAGATAGTGGTCCCCAAGGCAGACGTCCAAATGGTGTTGGAAGCATACCACGATCAAGCAGGACACTTTGGCTGGAGAAAGCTGGAGACCCTGTTGAGGTGCCGGTTCTACTGGGTAGGGATGCGCAGCTCCATCGAGAGGTGGTGTCGGAACTGTGGACCCTGTGGTCTCAGAAGAAAGGACTACGGTAGTCAGAGGGCACCCCTGCAGCCTATCCGGACGACTCGTCCCTTGGAGATTGTGGCCCTGGACCACGTTAAATTGTCGCCAAGTAGATCTGGATACTCATACGCCTTGACCATGGTGGACCATTACTCTAGATTTCTGGTGGTTGTTCCAGTTAAGGATCAGACAGCAGTGACGGCAGCAAGAACCTTTCAAGCAAGCTTCTGCAGACCGCATGGGTATCCGGAGCAAGTATTAACTGATCAAGGACCTGCTTTCGAGGCTGACCTATTCAAGGAATTCTGTCACATGTATGGGTGTAAGAAAATTAGAACAACACCATACCATCCTCAAACCAACGGCCTTTGCGAGAAAATGAACCACATTGTCCTTGATTTGTTGAAGTCTATACCGTTGGAAGACAGAAATCGGTGGCCGGACTTACTACCTGATTTGGTTGACTTGTATAACCATATACCTGTAAGTTCCACTAACTGCACTCCAGCCTATCTTATGAGAGCAAGGCCCGGAAGACTACCAATGGATTTAGAACTTGGAGTGGTAGAACCGGAGGCAGATGACTCCGTTGAAAACTGGGACATCAATCGGCAAGAGCAATACAGACGAGTGCAAGTCTGTGTAGAAGAAAGTCTCAACAAGGCACGGGAAAAACAGGAAGATATTTACAACAGGAATGCTCCTGCCAAGCCTTTGATGCCTGGAGAAGTAGTATTGAAAAGAAAAAGGAAGATGCACAAATTGGATAACCAGTGGGAACAAGAACCCTACGTCGTACAAGATTCCAAATATGACAACAGAAAAGTTTGTATCATCAGTAAGGACGGAGGAAGAACAATATCCACTGTGTCCAGAGACCATTTGAAATTGTGCCCAGAACCCTTAAAGCTTCGTGAAGAGAACTCTGTCGTCAATCAAGAAGAAAGAAAAGAAGAGGTCATACACACGGATCTGGGAGATTTCCCTGCGGATTGGCCCAGACTGGGAGATGCTGTAATCATTCCGGTGTTGCAGTTTTATCAGCCACAAGAGGAAGTTCTACCTCCAGTTATGCCCATGGTGCCAGTTGAGCCAGTTCAGGAGTTACCTATTCCAGTAACACCCCAGCTACAGAATCTCAAGAAGGACCATCAGAAGCAGCGCCCCATGCTATGGGATCCCTGGTGAAGCTGACTCACACCGCCCAGCCATCAGTACGCTTGCCAGATCCATAGAAAGATTGAGACAGTTCTATAGTTTGCCGTTACGCAGAGCAGGTAGATCACAGACTAATATACCTGAAGCTACTCCACGTAGATCAGAGCGAACCACGAAAGGGAAGATACCTATTCGATATCAACAGTAATTCTAGCAAAATAATGTAATTTAACCCAGAAAAAGTTTACCTTATGTGAATATTGTAAAAAGTATTGTTATGGTATTGTGCATTACTAAATAGGAGGAATAATGGACTTCGAGGCTGTGGACTATGTCAGCCCCAGAACTGATAATGTATATAGTTGCACTTTATGCATTCTCGTGGTTCTATATCCAACTGTAACAATTACTACCTCTGAACATAAAACCCGTGTGGTGTGGCACTGAGCGAGGTCTGCAGCCAGATGTCCTGCAGCCCACCCAGGACCCACGTTGAAGGTTTGGTGCGGGTCCTTCACAAGAATACTGTTTGATATGACATATTTATTGAAAGTATGTTTTTGTATTTTTCTATGTCCATTGTACATAATGCAACGTTTAAGAATTCCTCACCTCCCGGCTGGGAAGAGTTTGATGTTAAATGTTTAAATGCAAAACAAAATTCTTTCTTTGTCTATTTCACAGCCCGGGAGTGCTGTATTTTACCAAGGGGGAATGTGTAGCCCTGGTATGTAAGGCACACAATACCAGGAGGATGAGTGGAGAGGTAACGGTTAAGGGCTCGACATCACTCATATACACTTCAGACACACCCAGCAGGGGTGTATAGGGGAGTGTCCTGTAGCACAAGAGAGTCTGAAAGTGTCTCCTGAGAGTGGAGGGAGTCAGGACTGGTGCCTGTTGGAGAGCTGAGATCTCCTGTCAACACAGAGAGAGACGGTACAAAAGTGGAGGCTAGTACGGATGACTGAATATTATCCTAGCCTAGTCAGTGCTGATATTAAGAGTGCGAGCAGGGCGAAGGGCGCAGTGGAAGGAATTATAGAAGTGCCTTAAGGATTGGACTATCCTGCATTAGTCACCGGTCACTGGAGACCGAAGTGTCGCTACAGCTTCAGGCGTAGTGATAGAAATAACCAGAGGTTCGCTGGACTTCAAGTCACAGGAACAAGCCCTTTTGTCAGTACGTAACAGGAGTCAGGAGAATAAGGCTTTTGAGTTCTGCAGGACAAAAGCAAGGTCTTAATTCCACCTCGAGGAGGCTCCATCACAACACCGACAGGGCAGTACAGCTACAGAATTAGCTGGAGTTTTTGAGTGAACTTAGCTTCATGCAAGTTGGACTCGTTACATGGAAAGTTAAGGAGGCCTCTAACCTGCTCAGCCGTTACCTCGAAACGCATCCTCCATCCACCCCAACAGCTTCCCGGGACCTGCCTGAACAACTTGAAAGTAAAAGGTATGGAAAGAAGCTTTATTGTCTGAGACTGTGTCATTTATCCACATCTCCGTCCTATAATCACCATAGACTCAGAGGGACAGTCCCACCTGTAGGGGACCCGACATCTAGCTGCCACACCATCCCCTCAGAGATCTACAGCAGCGCTGGTCTTAGTGATCAGAAAACTACAGGTGGCGTCACGAACTGTTATATACCAATCCCCTGTAAATAATATTCCCCCAACATACGCCTGACCGCCAGGGCCACAGACCGAGCCACCGCTACCTGTGACAACCCCATAGACTTCCATGGGCTCGGCTCTGAGTACCCCATTGCTCTGGTAACCCACAATTGTGGTGCGGGTCACACAGAACAACCAGCAGAAGAGGATGTATGGTTGTTAAGAGCAAATTCAGCAAGTGGCAGAAACTCAGACCACCCCTCTTGATTGTCTGCCACAAAACAACGCAAGAACTGCTCCAAATCCTGATTTTTCCTTTCTGTCTGGCCATTAGACTCAGGATGATATCCAGATGAAAACGACAAATGAACTCCCAACCTGTCACAAAAGGCGCGCCAAAAATGAGCCACGAACTGAGGTCCCCTATCAGAAACAATGTCAGTAGGAACGCCATGTAGTCTGACAATTTCCTTGACAAAGGCCTTAGCGAGAGTCTTAGCGCAGGGCAGTTTGATGAAAGGAACCAAGTGACACATCTTGCTAAACCGATCCACGACCACCCAGATGACAGTGAAACCCTCAGAGGGGGGAAGGTCAGTAATAAAGTCCATAGCCAAATGTGTCCAAGGCGCACTAGGAACCTCCAAAGGGCAAAGCAACCCCGCAGCAGGAGTATGAGAAGACTTAGATCTAGCACACACAGTACATTGACGCACTCACTTAATGACTTCCTTCTGCCATCCCGGCCACCAAAAACTGTGACCCACAAGTCTCTTGGTCTCAGAGATTCCAGGATGACCTGCCAACCGAGACTCATGACACTCCACAAACAAATCTTTCCTAAAGGTCCCAGGCACAAACAACCTCCCATGGGGAGTGTTAGATGGGGCATTCTCCTGTGCTTTAAGAATCTCATCTTCCAACACAGAGTCCAAAGCAGCAATCACAACCCCTTCTTGTAAAATGTTCTCCTCCTCCTCAGCACCAACCATGGGAGAAAAACTGCGAGACAAAGCATCGGCTTTAACATTCTTAGTACCCGGGATGTAAGTAACAGAAAAATTAAACCGCGAGAAAAACAGTGCCCACCTAGCCTGACGGGCATTCAAGCGTTTGGCAGCATCCAGATAGATCAGATTTTTATGATCCGTGAAAACCTGAACGGGAAATTCAGCACCTTCCAAGAGATGACGCCAGTGTTCAAATGCGAGTTTAATGGCCAACAATTCCCGATTACCAATATCATAATTCAGTTCAGTCTCAGAAAATTTCTTTGAAAAAAAAGCACAAGGATGTACTCCATCCGTGTTTTCCTGAGACAACACCGCGCCGACCCCCACAGAAGAAGCATCAACCTCAACCAAAAACGGTTTAGTCACATCAGGCTGCATAAGGATGGGAGCAGAGCTGAAGCTCTCCTTTAAAAACACAAAAGCTTCAAAGGCCTCAGTAGTCCACTGAACCGCATTAGCACCTTTCCTGGTGAGATCGGTCAGCGGTTTGACAATAATAGAAAAAATTTTTATGAATTTTCTATAATAATTGGCGAAACCCAAAAACCTCTGTAGCGATTTCAAACCAATAGGCCTAGGCCATTCCTGCACAGCTTGAACTTTCACCGGGTCCATATCAAAACCTTTGCTGGAGATAATGTAGCCCAAAAAACTAAGTCTCTGTACAGCGAACTCACATTTCTCCAGCTTAGCAAAAAGCGAATTATCACTCAATAACTGTAAATACCTCACGCACGCTCCGCCAATGAGACTCCAGATCCGGCGAATAAATCAAAATGTCATCCAAATACACAACCACATTTTTGCCGATCAAAGGTCTAAGGATGTCATTATTAAGATTCTGAAAAAATGCAGGAGCATTGGTAAGGCCAAAAGGCATAACCAGATTCTCAAAATGACCCACAGGAGTGTTAAACGCAGTCTTCCATTCATGACCCTCCTTCATGCGCAACAAATTGTATGCCCCCGAAGATCAATTTTAGAAAACCACTTGGCCCCCACTAACTGGTTAAACAAATCAGGAATCAATGGCAGTGGGTAAGGATTGCGTACAGTGATTTTATTAATCTCACGAAAGTCCAGACAAGGACGTAAACCGCCGTCCTTTTTTTTCACAAAAAAAAAATCCTACAGCCACAGGAGACTTGGAAGGCCTAATGTGACCAGCGGCCAAGCTTGTCTGTATGTATTCCTCCAAAGCCTTTCTCTCAGGAATAGTATGATTAAATAACCAACTTTTAGGAAGAGTCGCTCCAGGGACAAATTCAATAGTACAATCATAATCTCTATGGGGAGATTATTTCCCTTCTCAGAAAAAACTTTCCAAAAATCCTGAATAGGTACAGGTAGTTCCCCTTTATCCACAGCAGCAATACGCCCGTTACAACACTTGTCATAACACTTCAAACTCCAGGACTTAATTTCATTGGTAGACCAATCCAGAACAGGATTGTGCAATTTTAACCAGGGTAACCCCAAGATCACCGGAGAAGGTAAATTATTCAATACTACCAAATCCAAATTCTCTTGGTGAACACCATTAATAGTGAGGGGAAATTCACAGACCTTGTGAGTAACATTCTTCAAGGGAGAGCCATCAACAGAAACCACGGCAATAGGGGATGACAAAGGTTTGGGTTTTAATTTAAGTTTTTCCAAGTATCCCCCATCAATCACATTCAGCGCAGAACCACAATCGACAAATACCCGAAAATCCATTAATTCTTCCTGAGCGGCAGTAGTAGTGGCAGAAAGAAAGATACCCTTAGTATTTAAAAACAGGCTATACGGGCGGAACTGACCTTTTTTTTTTCTTTGTTCATACAAAGCACACAATTCTTAATGAAATGGTCAGATTTGCCGCAATAAAAGCACAAACCTTCAGAATACCTGCGGTATTCATTACTAAGCCTGGCTTAATGTCACCTTACAATAGCAAGGTGGCATTAACCCTTTATTAACCCCACTTGCCACCACTACAGGGCAAGTTGGAAGAACCTGACAAAGCTCCAGAATAGGCTCATCTAATAGATGCGCCTTTTCTGGACAGCTGTGGGCTGCTGTTTTTAGGCTGGGGAGGGGCCCATATTCATGGCCCCTTACCAGCCTGAGAATAGCAGCCCGAAGCTGTATAGTTTTGCTGGGTTGGTTGAAAACCTAAGAGGGACCCCACGTCAGGTTTTTCATTTATTCTCCCTGCTCACTGTTGCCGGCATAGCATGAGAGAATAATGACAGGGAGCTCCAGCACCATAGGCAGGGGGACAGCTCTTACTGTACCCGTCCGTGCGCATGGAGGACAGTCTGAACTGTTCTCCGTGTGCACATGTACAGCACGTTTTGCAGTCCATGCGCTCCCGCGAACACTGACGTCTCCGTGTTTTGCACATGGACACATGGTCCGTAAAAACACGCTGACATGTGCATAGACCCATTCATTTTAATGTGTCTACGTGTGTCAGTATCTCCGGTACGTGAGGAAACTGTCACTACACGTACCGGAGCCACTGATGTGTGAAACTGGCCTTACAGAAACACTCAATCATATAAATCACAAAACTAGTCATGCAGGGCAATGATTGAGAAATAGAAAACGATTAATTGGAGCTGTTGGAAATAACACAGGTACTACCATGACATATAGAATGACATCATAGGCAATTCTTGGTGTTACATTTATGAATACTGCATGCTCGATGTTTGGGGTTCATCATGTTCACATTATTTTCAATCTACTGGGTGCTAACATATTTTTCATAGTTGAAGCTGTTTCCCTCGGATGGGATCATTCAGGATAATATACCAATATTCCTGAATAGTTTTCCGTATTTCTTTATGGTGTATATTGAAAGTGGTGAGGAAATTGGTCTCATATTTGACACATGATGTCTTGTTTTTGGTTATAAGTAAGGATTCCTGATCCCGCCCCTTGACATTGATGAAAGCACGTTTTAATAATTTTGTTGGATATTTTTAGTTTTATAATCTTTCTTTTAGGACATTAGCCTGGACATTGAAGTCCGAATCTAATGCACAATTCTTCCTCATTCTCATAAATAGATTCTGAGGAATATTATCTAACCACTTGGTGTAATGTCCACTCGCATAGTGTATGTAACTGTTAGTATCCACTTTCGTAAAAAATGTACGAGTACAGATGCGATTATCCAAAATAAAAACTGTAATGTCCAAAAAGTCAATGCTTTCAGTATTGATGGTAGGAGCAAAGGATAGTCCCCAAACATTGGTATTAATTTCCTGGTTGAAGTATTGAATATCCCCCCTAGAATTATCCTATATAAAAACAGGTCATCTATGAATCTTTTATAAATAAATTATGATTTTTTTTTCAACAAAATTATTAAAATTATTACAAATAAATATTTCTTAAATAATCCCCATAAAAAAATTTGCGTACGTGGGTGCGATCTTCGAACCCATTACGGTTCCAAGTGATAGAATTGTCCTTGGAATGTAAAGAAATTATTATGTAAGATAAAGGATGGGCTTTCATATAAAAAGTCTCTGTGATGTTCAGAAAGTCTTAAATCCATATTCAGATATTTCTTGAAACACATAAGACCAATATCATGTTGTGTATTCGAGTACAGTGAGGCCACGTCCAGTATCAGGAAAACATCAGTGGGTTTCCACTCAATATCCTGCAATATTTGAATGAAATGAGAAGAAACCCTGAGATGACTTTCAAGGTTAAGAACATGGATTTAAAAGAAAAAAAACATTTCCGGAACCCTTTCAAAACCTAAAAGTATATACAGACCTCTCCAAGGACACCCTTGACTCAAGGTAGTCCTTTAATAATATCACCTCATTCCTCAGAGAAAACAAAATCCCATACAGGTGGGGTTTTCCCCTCAAGCTCTTAGTCTCCCTGAATGGGAAAAGGATTCCAATTTTATCTGTGGAGGAAGGCCTCAACTTCATCTCTACAATAAAAAATAAAACCACCTAAAGGGATCTTCGCTGATAATCTTTAGATCTCATTCAAAAATTTTTCTCTTGCAAAATATAATGGCTTGATTTATATTTCAGAGGATTCCCCTCTACTCTTATCTAAAAAAAAAAAACAAACACCTCCCAGAGAAAAGTTCAATTAGTTCTTCAGGTGTACTATTTGCCTCCACTCTATTTGTTACTTACATTTTCACTGTTCAAATAATAATTTTATTCGTCTTTTAATTGTTTATTGTTTATTAAGGTGCAGTACTAATAACCTCACACCCATTGAGACCATTTTTCTTCATAAATCAAAACAAATCTTAAATCCTACCATGAGCATCAAGATCATGACATATAATATCAGGGGACTCAACAATCCCAGAAAAAGATTCGCTCTTTGGAGAGAATTAGATAGATCCCGAGCAGATATAATTTGAATCCAGGAAACAAAATGGCCATCCCACCTTTTCTCACCAAAAATTCCCCCACATATATGAAGCATGTAATAAAAAAAAAAGCCGGAGTCATAACAATAATAAAAAACTCTATCCCTTTTGAATTCATAGAAGAAATATCTGACCCAAAAGGGAGATATCACATTTTATTATGTCGCATTAACAATCAACTTTGTACAATAGTAAACTTATACGCACCAAACAAAAACCAACTGAGCTTTATGAATAAACTCATCATTAAAATCAATAAAATCAAACAAGGAGAACTACTGTTACTAGGAGATTTCAATTTGGTCCCAGATTCTCAGATGGATTCTTCATCAAAAAAGAGAACAAGCTGGGGTAATCTAAATGGTTGGCTGTCCCAAAATGAGCTCTATGACATTTTAGATGCGTCAGTGCCTCCTCTATTGAATTTACGCATTTTTCTGAGACCCATCAAACGGCCTCAAGGATTGACCTTATTGTCACCAATGTCTTTTCTCTCCCCAGATTTGAAAATATATCTGTAGGGGACAAATCACTTTCAGATCATTCCCCAGTTACAGGAGAGCTTACTTTGGGACCCCCAATTAAAAACAGAAGTTTGTGGAAATGTAACTCAAGCTTAATCAACAATCCAATTCACAAAACATATATTGAAACAGCTATCAAACATTATTTTGAAGAGAACGACACCATTGACATTAGTCCCGCAACCAGATGGTGTGCCCACAAGGCCGTCATCAGAGGCCTACTAATTCAGATTTCCTCGTGGGAGAAAAAAGTAAGAAGAGCTGAAATTGAAAACTTACAAACCCAACTAAAAGACAAAATCACAGCCCAAATTAACCTCACTTCTCCTTCCAACTCCCTTCAAACTGAAATCACTAAAATCAGGCAAGATCTTAGGCTACTAATGTTTTCTTCATACGATGAAATGATTAAAGCAACCAAATACAAGCTATACACATCTTTGAACAAACCACTAAAATTTATGATAAACCGTATAAAAAAGAAAAGAATTCATAACAGGATCAACAAAATCAAATCACAAAGTGGTGTCTCATTGTCACACCCGCAAGACTTGGTTAATGAGTTTGCTAAGTTCTTTGAAAAAATATACAATTTAAACCCACACCCTACACCACAAGCAAAACAAGAAGCTATTACTTCTTATCTGAAGAAACCTACCAAAAGTCAATGAAGAAGACTTAACCTCCCTAACCTCTCTAATTAACATAGATGAGATTAAAGAATGCATTGCCCAGCTGAAGACATCCAAATCCCCGGGCCCTGATGGGTTCGGTAATGACTACTATAAAACCTTTACTAATTTACTAATTCCACATCTTTCGCAACTGTTCAACGCTGCTTCCAACCTAGGTACATTTCCTTCAGAAATGCTGGAGACCTCTGTAGTTCTCATATCGAAACCCAAAGGTGACCCCGAGATTATGTCAAACTTTAGACCAATATCTCTCATAAATTCTGACTTAAAAATTTATGCAAAGATAATGGCCAATAGACTGGGACTTATTTTACATAAACTCATAAACAACGACCAAATTGGATTTGTTAAAGGTTGACATACATCCAATGGCACCAGAAGAGTCATTAATCTAATCAAGATGGCCAGCTCCACTAAACTCCCTACCATTCTGGCCTCTCTCGACGCAGAAAAGACCTTTGATCGGTTAGATTGGAGCTTCATGAAACAAACTTTAATAAAATTCGACTTTAACGATAGATTGATCTCGATCATCATGGCCCTATATTTTAAACCAAAAGCAAAAGTGGTCTGCAACAACCATCTCTCTCCCACTTTTCCCATATCTAATGGGACGAGGCAAGGTTGTCCCTTGTCGCCACTCCTATTTGTTCTGGCTATGGAACCTCTCGCCCAAAGATAAGAGACAACAATACCATCAAAGGCATAAATACCCCCTTTCGTCAACACAAAATCAGTTTATTTGCTGACGACATTCTCCTCTCCCTATCTGACCCTATTAATTCTATCAAAGAACTCCATAAATTGCTAGAGACCTTCTCCACCCTCTCAAATTTTAAAATAAATGAAAAAAAAAAATCTAATCTATTACCACTCAACATGCCTAAAGTAATGATTGATGAGATTAAAAGCTTCTCACCAATCAACTGGGCAAATAGAGAATTCACTTATCTGGGCATAATAATAACTAAAAACTTAAAAAAAATAGTTTCTATAAACATAGATAACTGTCATGGGTGTATCGCCACGAGGATCGTCGCGATTACACACTCTGACTTCTCACAGCTGAGTTGCTGTTTCTTTGTGTTTGGTTATGAGGGAGTTAATTTTACCTAGCTCTTTGCTAAGACTAGATCCAGCCTCGCCCGGCTGCTTTTGATTATGTTCTAATTAGCTTCCTTTATATCCCTGCCAGTCTGGGTGTTAGATGCCGGTGAAAGCATTCATGTAGTCTAGCAGACTGGATCGGTTCTGAGAATACTTAAGCTAAGAGCTCCTTAGTTGTTTTTACTCTTATAGCTTATAGTTTATCTCTGAGACCTTAGGTGTTCCTACTGTGTGTGAGTGTTGTATGTAAGACTTTATTTACTTTATTTCTTGTCTTTCTTGTATGTCTTTCTGTTCATTAACCGTTACCTGTTCATTCCCTTTGGTGATAATCAGGGTCCTTCTTAGGACTAGATTACAGTTGGCAGGGATTGATAGGAGACAGGGTTTACGCTGGTGGCCTGGACCTCTGTACCTTTAACAGTACCTCCAGGTAGAGGGATTAGTTAGGACCCCAGTTTAGGGTCAGCATAGACCCCGGTCACCCTCTAGCCGGAGACAGCGTATAACGGATTCCGTATTGACCCACTGGACATTCTGTCAGGTAATTCTATGTTATCATATATCTATGCGCATGTTATATAGTATGTTGCCCTTTTGATATAGATTACTGACATCACATATATATATATCTGCTATACAGCGTGACAATAACCTCCTTAAAACAATCAACACTGACTCCACCTTACTCAGCGAGAAAGAGCTCTCCTGGTGGGGAAGGATATTCTCAGTTAAAATCTTTACACTCCCAAAAATATTATATATATTAAGCTCTCTACCCCTTCCGATCTCAATAGCTCCAATATCCTCCAACAATCTTTAAAAACGTATGTCTGGAACAACAAAAAACCCAGAACTCTCCAAACAATTGCTTATACAAAAAAATCCCATGGGGGTCTTGGAATCCCCAATATAATAACTCATCATCATACAACGCTAATAAAACACAGTCTGCACTGGCTCTCGTCCAAAAACCCTCCAGCCTGGTTGGACCTAGAGACTGCTCTTAACAACAAACCTCCCCGCGATCTTATTATCAAAACTCTGACAAACCAATATCCGGATTCAGTAGCCCATCCAATCTTCAAAGCCACAACCCATGCTTGGAAAAAACTTTCCCGTAAAAAAAAAGGTACACATAAAGCAACTATTCTTAAAAACCTGACACTAGACGTTCTATTGTCATTTAATCACCAATGGTTACACACTTCTTGGAAAGAATATGATATAAAGAAACTTGGAGATATATACGACGGTTCTGCTGTATTGAAATTTGGTGAATTAAAAAACAATCATAAACTTCCCTCCTCTATGTTTAACCATTATCTAATTTTAAAAGACCAGATTACACCCTGGCTCCAACGAAGACCTAATCTCTCAGAGGCTACAATAAACCTTCTATCTAACTTGGAACACGGGATATTCTGGAGCCACAGCTGTATATACGACTGGTTAAACCAAGACTCCGATTTTTCCAAAAACTCCTTTACTAAAAAATGGGAAAAAGATCTCAACATTAACCCTTCATGTGATGAGTGGGAAGATGCATTTACATCCACTTATGCCTCCACACTCTCCATGTCATTACAGGAGACACATTACAAAGTCTTCTCAAGAAGGTACTATACCCCGGCAAGGGTGGCCCATTTCGGTGAAAACTTATCCCCTTTGTGCTGGAGAGATTGCGGTCTTCGCGGAGATCTTCTTCACATGTTTTGGGAGTGCCTCAAATTGACCTCGCTATGGTCTCAAGCTAACGACCTAATAAATAAAATTATTGGTAGAGAGTTTACTCTTACTCCACAACTTGTTCTCCTTTCTCTGGAACTCCCAAGCACAAGTTTAGACAAAATATTTCTGATACTCCATATTCTATTAGTAACTAAAAACATAATTGCCTATAATTGGAAAAATCAACTTCCTCCATCCTTTCCTGATATAATTGAAAGAATCCACCTTCATAAGGCTTATGAACTAAAATTTGCTCTCGCAAATAACCAAACTAAAATATTTACAAAAAAATGGTCTCACTGGGACAACTTAATTTAATGTCCCTTTCTATAATATACTCCATATTATCAGTCTAACGTTCTCTACAACACAACTATACTATATGAAACATACTGCACCATTATACTCTCTCTGTAAATACGTTATTTAAATGTATTCATTCAAACTGGATCAACAATCTTATACTCATTGATTTAATTACTTACCCATTTGTTAGAAATTTATATATTCATGTAATCATTCATTACTGCTATATTTCAGACACAAAAGAAAGTCTTGTGTTTTTGTATGATTTTATAACTTACTACACGTTACAATATTTTGTATCGAAATGTTAATTAAAAATGTTTAATAAAAACACTGAAAAAAGAACATGGATTTGCATCATTTTATGTGTGTATTCTGAAAGATTGCTTGTAAGGGAACCAACACCTGAAATATTTGGTCTCCCAGGGGGGTTGTTAAGGTTTTTATGGATCTTGGGTAGGTGATAAAAAATGGGGGTTGATGGATTTTTAACTGATAGGAATCTCTACTCAGCTTGACTTAATACACCATTCAGAATCGCTTTAGTAATTAGAGTGTTATATTCTGGAATTGCATTAGTAATTGTATCAGAAGTTGTTTTAACATAATAATTGTTGTTATGTTTTGGTAGCTGAGGAGGCAGGAGCAAAAAACCGCAAAGGCAGCCTAACACCAGAGAGGTTGGAAACTAACCGCACAACTAGAAGCAGCCGTGTGACGTTCCTACGGTGCCCTAGACGCCTTGTTACAGCCGGAGAGATAGCTATCCCTGAAGATGGAAAGAGGAAAGCTAACTGCCCCGGAGCAGACCCCAAAAGAATAGGAAGCCCCCAGACATATAATGGCGGTTAGACAAGATGAAAATATGAACACAGACAGAAAATAGATTGAGCAAACATTGGGACCCAAAACTGTCTAGATAGGACAGCACAGGAGAGAATACTGTCTGCAACCCAGAAAAACCCTAGGAAAAACTCCAACACTTGTGAATCCAAAAACACTGAGACCACACGGTCTCGACCACCTATATCAGATCTCTGGTGTGGACACGTAGCTACCCAACAGTAAAATATCACAAGAACTGAGCAAATACAAAAAACAAACGGAGACCAGCCAAAGCCCCTAAAGGGGACCCGGCTGAAGACAAAAAGCAATGCAGCAAAAAGCAAGGGAAATCAAACAACAGTAAAAAAACTGAAAGAGACTTATCTGAATGCAAGCAGGATACAGCAGAAAAGCAAGCTGAATTCCAACCTAGACCAGGAAGAACAATTGATCACCGGCAAGGACCCTTGGAGGTCAGCTCGCTTATATCAGGCCAGTCCGTGTCACCTGACAACCAATCATTAATTGCAGGTGTGGGACTTCTGCTGTTCAACATAGGTTCAATACCCTCAGCAACCACCAGACGGAGCTTCAGCTCCAAAGTCGTCTCCAACATGTTCACAACAGTACCCGCCCCTTGAGGAGGGGTCACCGAACCCTCACGTGTGCCACCAGGCCGATCAGGATGAGCTCGGTGATAGGCACGGACCAGTCTCTCCGCATGAATGTCAGAAGCAAACACCCAAGAATTGTCCTCCTGACCATAGCCTTTCCACTTCACCAAGTACTGGAGTCTCCGCCTAGCCAAACGAGAATCCAATATCTTCTCAACCACATACTCCAAACTGCCCTCAACCAACACAGGATCAGGAGGCACAGCCATAGGAACCACTGGCTCCACAAACCTCTTCAATAAAGATTTGTGGAATACGTTGTGAATCTTGAATGTTCCTGGAAGAAGCAAACGGAAGGAAATGGGATTAAGAATTTCCACGATCTTATAAGGTCCAATGAATCTTGGCTTAAATTTTGGAGACGCGACCCTCATAGGGATATTTTTGAGGACAATCAAGCAAAGTCACACACTTTAAATCGAGGACCATCAGTCCTATGCCGGTTGGCAAACCACTGGGCCTTCTCCTGAGAGAGAGACAGCTTATCCACTACTTGATCCCAAATCAGCTGCATTCTCTCCACAACAGAGTCAACACCCGGACAGACAGAAGCCTCCACCTGCCCTGAAGAAAATCGAAGATGAAACTCGAAATTGCAGAAAAATGGAGACATCAAGGAGGCAGAACTAGCTCTATTATTCAAAGCAAACTCAGCCAAAAGCAAAAAAGAGACCCAGTCATCTTGATCAGCAGACACAAAACATCTCAAATAAGTCTCCAAGGTCTGGTTTGTTCTCTCAGTTTGTCCATTGGTCTGAGGGTGGAACGCAGAGGAAATAGACAGCTGAACTCCCAGTTTGGAACAAAATATCCTCCAAAATCTGGAAACAAACTGGACTCCTCTGTCAGACACAATGTTCTCTGGAACGCCGTGCAACCGAACCACCTGTTGAAAAAACAAGGGCACCAACTCGGAGGAGGATGGCAATTTAGGTAGTGGCACAAGATGTATCATCTTGGAATCACAGATTACCCAAATAACGGTCATTCTCTGAGAGACAGGGAGGTCGGAAATAAAATCCATAGAGATATGAGTCCATGGACTCTTGGGCACAGGCAAAGGCATTAACAAACCACTAGAGCGAGAGCAAGGTTTGGACCGAGAACAAGTTCCACAGGACTGCACAAAGTCCCTGACATCACGAGACAAAGTGGGCCACCAAAAGGACTGACTCACCAAATCTCTGGTACCAAAAATACCAGGATGGCCAACCAACGTGGAGCAATGAATCTCGGACATCACATTCTTCCTCCACTGGTCTGGGACAAACAATCTCCCAGCAGGGCAACGTTCAGGTTTATCCTCCTGAAATTTCTCCAAAGCCAGTCTCAAATTGGGCGAGATAGTGGAAAGAACCACACCCTCCTTCAGAATAACAGCAGGCTCAGTTACCTCAGGAGAATCCAGAAAGAAACTCCTCGAGAGGGCATCCACCTTAACATTCTTAGTGCCCGGGAGAAAAGAGACCACAAAATTAAAATGTGTGAAAAACAAGGCCCACCTGGCCTGTCTAGGATTAAGTTGATTGGCTGATTCAAGATAAACCAGGTTCTTATGATCCATGAGGACCACCAACTGATGGTTGGCTCCTTCCAGCCAATGTCTCCACTCCTCAAAAGCCCACTTCATGGCCAATAATTCCCGATTACCCACATCATAATTACGTTCCGCTGGGGAAAATTTTCGAGAGAAAAAGGCACAAGGGTTACTCTTAGAGGTCTCCGGATCCCTTTGGGACAAAACAGCTCCTGCACCAATCTCAGAAGCTGTTAAATATTAATTATTGGTTATGGATTTATTCTTTATACACTCAATTCTGTACCATGCACATTGACTTTTAGCTGACATTACACATGCTATTTCTGTATGGTAAAGTGTCATCCCCATATATAGAGACCATGTGATTTAAGGGACGCATATATAATGACTACACAAAGGGAGGGGCTCACTCTCTCTCCTTCACTCTCTTCAGACACAAGGGACATCTTACGAGAACACTAAGGTGAATGGACAGCTGCTATGTAACCACGTGTTGCTTCCCTAGATGCTGCTGACAGAGACAGATGTCATTTACCATTCAGGACACCAAGGAAAGATGTGTACAAGCTTTAGCTATGGACAAATGGACAATCTCTTCGTAACTAACTCATTTTATGTTTTTCTGCAATGATGTTTTCTGGTGGACAGTCCAATAAACCAATACAATTTTTTTATAAGAAACATTGTGACATTTTCTTTAGAGTATCGCATCTGGTAACAAGCCCTGGAAAAATATATAAAAATAAGCATTTTTAACATTTTGGTCTAGCCAGCCAGTCACACTTGATTTTAAGAGTGTGAATTTCTGAAAACTTGCAAGGGGAGGAATAGAAGCAAAAGAATGTCAGATGTGCAAGTTGTCAGTAAATCCACTACGATATTTCAGGATCAGAAAAGAACCTATGAATGAGGACTAAGAGTTGCCAGACGTACTACAGGAATCAGACGTGCTGACGTGCTGATGACAACAGGCCAGCGTTGTCCAAGAAAGGAGCTACAAGCTGAGATATTTCAAGGTAAGAAACAATGGATGTAATTACTTCTTTTTCTAAGCAAAGTAGACTGAAATTTATGTCTGTAGATCAGTCTAATTTAGAAGTTTTATGGCTCAGCTTATATGCAGAATGTGAAATGCAAAAATCTAAAGCTAGATTCTAAGCTGGTGTCTTTTAATAGAGAAAGAGAGAAATTGAAAAATATTTTACTTTTGGTTGACATATTTCACAAGTTTGTGTCAGAGAAATCCAAAAATGACTGTGTAGAAATAGTGTCAGATGATACTGGTGATGTTCCCGAGATTGACTGTAAAGAGGAAATTGAGCAAGATGTGGGACATGTGTCTGTAATGGCTACTCAAGGTGACCTTGTCTCTGATGATGTAAAAAAAGATGGTGGAAACGTGAGAGGAGACTTCAGAACTAAAGATGGAGGAAACATGGGAGGAGACTTCAGAACTAATGTAGATGACATACGAAGGACAGATGTACAAAGGCCACTAAAAATAGAAGACAATTCAGAGGCCCAACTCCAAATTAAAGTTAGGAAAAATTTGTTAAAATTATGCAAACTCATTTCTGCATATGATAACAAAATCCAGGTGTGCAGAAATTCTGAAATATTTGAAAGTTTTGTTGATAAGCTTGAGTTAAGTAATGACGAGAAAAATCAATTATTTAAATTGTGGCTTCCTGCAACCTTTTCCAGACGTTTAACATTAAAATTGTCTTGTGATAATGACTTACATGGAGATCTAAATGATAAAGACAGATTGAAAATTCTGATTTTCTGTGCATTAAATGATAATTGGCCAGATATTGATATTCTTCAAAAATTAAGGATTGGTCGGAAAGAATGTACTTTTACATTCATGTCCATATTTGAAAGGTTGTACAAAACTCTAATTACCAATGTCAAAACACAATCAATGATAAAATTTTTGTAAACAAATTTGGATTCCTAAATTCTGTATCTCGTGATATTGCGTCACAAAAAAATTCTTTATTTGAATGTGCGCAATCCCTTGATTTTGCTAGAAAACATGAGAATCGTGAAAGGAAAATAAATCATACTAATTATGTAAAATCAGACAGAGTAAAATCTTTTCAAAAACCAGTGTCAAAATCTCCTAAAATGAGTCATCCCCTTAATTAAATCTATGACATACAAAGAAAATTACATATTTGTTATAAACCCTATCAAATGATCCAAGAGTCCACAGAAAGAGAGAAAGAGTTAACACTAGGACTACTGGACTCGTGACCCCGCCTAGAACTACTGAAAGGAGTCATTTTGACTCCTTGCTTGTTTTCGTTTATTTTTAGAGTTTCATTTGTGGTTATTTATTAATAATTATATTTTTTGTAATGTATTATTATTGTGAGATCCAACAGTAATGCTTTTGATTGTTTTTTTTCTGCTTTTCTTATTTTTCTACAGAAAATAACAATAATTATAATAGACTTTTTTCAAACATTTTTTTTATTCAAGTGCACACATATAAACAACAACTGAAGAACAAAAAGCAGAGAAAATGTAGGTGGAGGAGCATAAAAATGAAAATATGGCGCAGAATTCACCTTCTAAACATTTGGTGTTTCGCATTTTAGGCATTGCCTTTGATTTATGGCAGTACATTGCCCACACAAAGACTTACCACAAGTCTTACAATTGCCGACAGATCTATTTTTCTTGCACTTTTCTTTGATCTGGCAAAATTTTGTTTGAACCATCACTTCTGAGCATGTAGAAACTTGGGACGTGGAACCCTTTTCCCTATCTGTGACATAAGGACCACTCAACTCTCTCACAAGCGTTTGCAAAAATGCCTTGCGTGACATTTTTTGGTGGGTTATCTCATTGAATATTATCCATGCATTTATACCCGCAAAGTCTAAGGCATTTTCAAATGCATGAACAGGCCATCTCCTTGTGCATGTTCGTGTGGTATATTTTCGTGCCATCTGATCCACTACATCTACTCCATATTTTGTTTCATTGTAAAACTTTACCGTTTCTGGAGTTTTTTTAGCGGAATCAGACGCAACAACAACATCTGGATGGACGGAACTCAAAATGACAACATTTTTGTTGGGCTTTCCTTGATATACTGTAAGTGTAAAATTGTCTTCATTTCTAAACACTTTAGTGTTGTACAATTCCTCTTTCATGGATTTTATTTCTTTAGGCACTTCTCGCCTTATCTTGTTCAGTGTTCCCACAATGGTTGTTCCTTTACTTTTTAGCTGTTTAGCTAATTTTACTGAAGTAAAATAATTATCGGTTGTAACATTGCGACCTTTTTTCAAAAACGGGTCCAATAACTTCATTACCACATGGTCAGCTAAACGGTCCTCAGCACGGCGTGTGTCATCTTTGCCTAGATAAGGGAAGCCATTTGCCAGATATTTGCTCTCCTTATCAACAGCTAGCCAATATTTGTGGCCATATTTATCTGGTTTGGAAGGCATGTACTGCGTGAATGGACACCTAGTTTTGCTTGGGAAAAGTTGCTCATCCACCGTTATGTATGGGCCAGGTTTGTAACACGCAATACAATTTTCAATAAACCTGTCCCACACAGTAGAAAATAGAGCAAACTTGTCCGTTTGCAGTCTCTCCGATCGAGTAGATTTCTCATCAAATCTGAGAAACCTCATAATTTCAACAAAGGGGGGTCCCTAGACATTGTCGCTTTGCAAAACGGTATTCCCCAGTCATTACACCAAATACTGCTAATCGAGTGACGGTTCGTGCCAGATATTCCACAAGCATAGAATATCGCAATGAATGCATCTAGCTCCTATCAGATAGAGTAAAATGTAAATTATTGTTCCCGCATGCTTCTGCAAGCGTACAGTTCTTTATATGTGTCAATATATATGAATCAAAAATTAGCATAAGATAAGGGCCTAGAGTAAACAAGCTATTTTTTCAGCATTACACAAATTAATACAGCAGGTAAAACACAAGGGAAATGTGAAAAGTTGACATGTAAATTGAACTACATCTATATGAACATCAGGGTAAATAAGACAGAGTGAAAAAATTATGCACAAAACTTTTAGCAACATTTAGTGACAAAGGACCTCAAATATAGTAGGAGTCAAAATGACTCCTTCAGTAGTTTTGGTAAATTTTGAAAAAAAACCCCGCA